>BCLG01001094.1:0-18312 GCA_001602295.1 Zoysia matrella | reverse complement strand
AAATTGTTAGTCATATTTCATGCCCTATTATGAATAAAGCACTATTATCAAATTTTTAAATAAGACAAATAAGTCAAAGATGATGTTAGAAATCAATATTTTAAAATTGGAGGGAGTGTAGTTCAATTCGTTGGTCAGAACATCAATCTTTCCTATTGTTACGTACTGCCTATGGAACAAAACTGATGCCATTTTTGGAGAACGTTGTTATTTTTAAATAAATATTGTTTTATTTCAGGTTTTAGGCAAGCAACTCTTTAACACAGTAACTTTTAGGGAAACAAGCTTCTTCCTTGCTAATTCACAAAAATTAAAAGTGGAACATAGCCTTGAGGTTGCACCATAATTGAATCTAATGCATAATTGTTAGTTTAGCTGGCACTTGAATGCTAAAGGTCTAATTTTTCAGTGCATGAGTATGTACAAGCCAAGTTTTTTTTTAAAAAAAAAGGGTTGGCTAACCACCAGCCGTTTTTTCGTTTTTACAGTGAACAATATCGGTTTTTACTGAAAACCGGTCATCTGAAGAAACTGAGCTAAACTAATATCACCGATTTTCATAAAAATCAGCTGGTTTTCGTCGGCTTTATTAACCCTAGTACACACATTAGTTATTTTTGCACTAAAGTTTTGTTTGTTCTCAACCATCTTTTATTTCAAATAGCTTAATGATTAGATCAAATATCAAATTATAACAGCCCATGTGTGTTTTTAATGCATAAATTTGAGATCACAAGATTTTCTTTAAGGTAAGTACTACGAGACGAGAAAAAAAAACTCCTATATGCTCCATCATTATGTTTTATGTGAGGCCACACCTTCTTAGGCCCAGCGATTATTGGGCTCTCCAATCCATAGCCAGCCTTGCCCTTACTAGGCAAAAAAAATAAAATAAAAATGACCTCTCAGGCCACACCTTCTTAGGCCCAGCGATTACCTAAGCTAGGCAAAACTTACAGGGCCCATTATGTGGATAGGATCCATGCAAACGATAATCTTTCCATGGTGGTGCCATGGCTAGCCATTGTTCTGTGTGAGATAAATGATGGGTCATCAAAAGGTTTTGCAATTTGAAAACCACCATATCTTGGAATAAAGATGGAGAGCTTCAAACAAGCCACAGCTAGACCTTAGTTTTTATTTTTTATTTTGGAAATATGAAATTAAAAATATTTTTGAAAACTTAATGGTTTTGCAACTCGAAAATCACCATATTATCCTGGAATAAAGATGGAGTGTTTGAAAGAAGCCATCACAAAACCTAAGTTGATATCCACCGTATTGTTCATCATGTTAGACATGTGCTTCTCATCCTCTTCTATATTTTTGTTTTCACGGTTTTTATGAAAACCAACTAAACCGGTACCGACCAGTTTGACCAGCTCTAACGATAACAATAACCCTGACAGGGAGTGGATGGATGACGACACTAACGCCAATCAATGCCTCCTTAGTTTAGGATGTGCGTACTCTAGAGATAAAAATAGAGATAGAAATAGAGACAGCGAGATATGCGCCTGTTGCCGCCCAAGTTTCAGTTTGGTACACTTGTCCCGTTCTCACAGCATTTGCAGCATCTGCACCTGTCTTTGTATCTAAAATAATTTGTCTTTAGAGAGACGTAAGGAGAGGAGTGCGGGAATAGAGCGGATGGCTGACGACACTCATGCCAACTAATGCTGCCAGGTCTGGAGGTTTGGAGAGAGAGTTGTGCCTCCAACACGGTAGTAGAGAAGAGAGAGAGGGTTGTGCCTCCAACACAGTAGTAGAGAAGAGAGAGAGAGAGAGAGAGTTGTGCCTCCAACACAGTAGTAGAGAAAAAAATGTTGCCAATTTTTTCTATGTTCATAAAAAATTTCAGAGGAAATGAGGACATAATAGAGATGGATTAATTCCATAGTCACCTGTTGTCGCCCCCTAAAGCTAATTTTTGGAATACCTCACACACTTCTTTCTATGATATGAAAAGAGAACGAGAGATGATGTAGATAAAGGAAGGATGGCTGACGCTGCTCACGGCAGTCAACACTGCGGTTGTGTAGTTTAGCAAATGAATAGGGTCGGTTCACGTCCAGATAATAAGGACAAAATGTCGGCGCGTTCTACATGTTGACCAAAATAAGGCAGTGAATTGATGTTGCTAAAATGGATATAGTGCATGCTAAAATAATTAAGTTTTTTTTAAAAATACAAATTAGATTTTGATCTACTAACATTAATCCCTGATTGGAATGAGTTCAGCTGACGCTCATCCATTTGACGAGCGTCACCGACGTGTGGGGCGCGGCAGAAGTACGCCCCTACTGGTCCACGACCCGGTGACCGAGCGTTCAGATGGATGTCAGGCGAACTCATCCCGTCGCTGATGAGGGTGCTGAACTCTCCTTGCGGTTGACACACTCCGCTGTTTTCCTACTGCAAACCTCCGTTTCCAGTCAGTTTTAACTTTTTTATAAACTCTTTATCGCTCGTTTTTTTTAAAAATTTTGACATTTAAATATAAAAATATACATTTTCAAAGTATATACAATGAAAAATCATATGATGTTATTTATAAAGTAACTAACGAAATAATTTTAAAATTATAATTAATTAAAGCATAAACAGTAAAAATTAAAATTGTCAAATATTTGTAACTGTACCACCTATTCATCACCAGGTCACGGAACGTAACCCGGCGCCGCCGCTGCCAAATCCACCAAGCCAAGCGGAAGCAAGCCACTTCTCTCTCTCCCCAGCAGTCCTTTTCTCTCTCTAAAACCGACCCCACCAAATCTTTCTCTCTCTCTGCGCCGGGCCTGCTCACGCGAGTCAGCCACCAAAATCGATGGAGTTTCCGGAGTCCTCGTCGTCCCAGCCGCCGCCGCCGTGGGTGATCCTGGGCCGCGTCGCGCGCGTGGAGCACGACCCCGCGGACGAGCCCGGGGGGGAGGTCTGCCTCGAGCTCGACGTGCCGCCGCGCGTCTCGACCCTCACCGTGCCCACGAGTCTCCACCCCAAGCCCAACTGTGTCGACGCCGACAGGCACCCCTACGTCGTCGCCGCCGACCCCGACGGCGCCGGCCTCCTCGTCCACGTCTCCGAGTGGCCCTTCGTCGGCTTCGACCTCAACGAGAACCCCAAGGGCGCGCTCCTCGTCGCGCGCGCCTTCGCCCCCGCGGCGCTCGAGGACGGGCTGGACGCGCACGTAGGGAACGCGGACCGCGTGCCCGACCGCGTCGTCGACTCGGGCCACTCCCAGTCCCCGATACCCAGCATTAAGAACGTCGGCCTCGTCTCGCGCCCCGGCAGCGGCGGAAAGGACTACATGGTCGCGGAGCTCCGCCTCAACGGCGGCGCGGACGACACCGCCACCCTTCTCACGTTCCGCGCGGGCAGCGACGCGTGGGTCGAGCGGGAGCTGAGCTGCCCGTCCATGTACCTCGCGCGCCGGTTTTGGTCCCCGCACGACGTGGTCGCCCACGACGGGAAGCTCTGGTGGGTCAACCTCGTGTGGGGGCTTCTCGGCTGCGACCCCTTCGAGGACGAGCCGAAGCTCCGGCACGTCAAGCTCCCGGACTTGATCGTCGACCGCAGCAACCTGGTCGATCCGCCGGCCATGGAGTGCAACCGCATGGTGACGGTGAGCAAGGGTAAGCTGCTGTGGGTGGAGATGACCCGCCGGCTCGTCGACCCCGCGGAGGAAACCGTGGCGTCGGTCCACTCGCTGGAGTTCGATTGGTCGGCGGGCGTGGCGCGGTGGAAGTGGATGTCCGGCAACAGCGTCGGGGTGATCTGGGCGAGCCAGAGCTACAGGGACTTGGGGATGCCGGCTCGGGAGGTCCCCGTGCTGGCGCTCGTCGATCCCACGGATCCTAACGAGGTCTACTTCTTGCTCAAGGACTACCTCTTCTGCTTCAACATGATCATGCGCAGAGTCACGGAGTTCATCCACAAGCCGGGCCTGGTCGATGTGGTCGCCGGATCCAGGCGCCCGCCCCCGCTCAGCTGGCGCTACATTCTCGCTTGGAAGCTGCCACCTTCGCTTGCCGATGGTAAGGCACATGCATTCTCCTTCGTATACCTGTATTCGCACCCCACCCCCAATCGAACGTGTTCTGTTTCTGATGTTGACTGCTTGCTGTTAGATATGTCAAAATATGACCTGCATTGGTATCCTGGATCGAACATGTTCTGTTTCTGATGTTGAATGTTTGCTGTTAAATCTGATTAAAAAAACCTCATAAGCAGTAACCTAATAGGCTAATACAGACATAAGCAGCAACTTGTTGATTAGTTATGGGAACTACGTCTGATGTTTCCTTATCAGAAGGCTTAATCTATTTTCGTCTCTGTTAGATTGTCTGATGAAATTTTGGTAAGTCAATGATATATAAGGTAGAAAAAGGTAAATAAGATAGCTTTGTCCGATCCCAATACTGACCAAACCATCGCATTATTTGTACGATATGCCTGTGTTCCTGTAATCACACTGCTATTGCCGTTCTGCCTGCTATACTACAAATGTGAACATTGGGATGAGAGATCACAGATTATAATGAATTAAAACGCTGAAGATGCTTTAATCAATTGATCAACATGTGAACGTGAAGTTCATTTTGCAAATTCCATTGTATGCATGTAGTACAGCACTAATTTGTTATGAATACGAAGATTAGTGGCTCATAATTTGAGGCATATTCATTACTAAGACTCTGTTGGTGATAAATGATATATTGCATTTTTGTTTTTGCAATACTCTGTACTGATAATCTTTTGTCGCCTGTTGGCACTATTTTTTCCCTGTTCGTTTATTCTTGTTTCTAGATCTTCTATTGGAGTCAGTCGATTGTCTTTTGCATGACTGTTTCCTTGAACTTTCTCAATGATGTAACCACATTCAGTAAACTCTTGACTAACATGTATGTGTTGCATCTCGATCTGAAGCGCTAGGTAATAACCCGATGGACGAGGATGAATTTTCTTCTATCGACGAATCTGATTTGTCATCCATTCCAGACTTGAATGACCCTCCTGATACCTATGACAGCCCCCATACTGACCTGGGTGAAACTCCCATTTCTGACATGGATGATGATAATGATGATGATGATGGTAGTGGTGGTGGTGGTGATGGTACCGACATGGATGGTGATACCCCCATTCCAGACTTGAACGAATCATGTGCAGATGATACCGAAAAGGGAAAGAAAGCGATAGAATGAACAAGGCATATGAAGTACAATTTCTTACCGGGATGCGCTGAGCGCCTCCCTGCACATTTTTCCTGTGAACATATAATAAACTTGCGTACATTTTGCACAGGTCTTGCAAATGTGCAAGACCCATAGTAGCTGTTTCCTGTGTTGCCTGACCCGACAGGAATGGTACCCTGGAAATCCCCATGTGTATGGAGAAAGATTTCTTTCGTTGTAAGAGAAATACCTGATAGTTCTCTGTCAATGTTTTGTCTGAGCCGTATTGCGTACAGGGTAGCCAATTGAGCATCGTTCTGTTTTCAGACGATGAAATTGGTAGATTCAGTTTATCCAAAAGACAAATGCTGTACTTTCTAATTTCATCTCACCCCCCCCCTTTTTTTTTTTTACTTCTGGGCCAAACAAGTTTGTTGTCAGGAGAGGGGTTCAAGAAAATTGCCTTGTTACTCGCACTTTTACGGATACAACGGTAGAGCTGGTGCGATTATTTCACTTGGTGTAGACCTTGTTTCCTTCTCTTTAATTTTGTAAGGGTAGGGCTTTACAGCCGGGTAAATGTGCATGCGAAATGCAAATTTTATGCAGAGCTATAGAATGTTTAAAATCATAGAAAAGCAGAATATTTGTTGTCAGTATTTTAGTTGTTTGTCTTAAAGAGATATTCATCCATCCCGTAAATTCTCAAATTTTAGATGAGCCTTTCAACACGTAGGCACAGTGAGCCTGACGCAATTGTCAGGTGGCAACACTTCCACAGCATGGGTGTCCCCAGTCACCACACACTCACACTTAAAAAGGATTTCAGAGCCTAATCATTATTAGGAAGCCGAAGTTCAGGACAACAGCGTGTTATAACCGTGATATACATGTAACACTTCAATGGTCTATTTATTTATTTTTGTATTTTGGATCATATTCTTACTCGTGGGGACCCTTTTTGTTATCTTCAATAACAGAATCCTACCGGATACATATCAAATACTAACTCCGTCCCAGTAGAAGTCTATTTATAACTTTTGTTGACTGACATTTTGACCAATAATTTGAATAGGTTCGATTAAATTTAAAAACCTAGTATTTGTACTTTTAAATTCATCGAGAGATATTATTAAAATTAATTAAATGTATCCAAATCAATATCTGGTTTAGGAATTATGATAGCAACATTTATCTCATCCATCAAGCTTTCTTGGCTTTGTACTGAAAAATGAATAAGCCTATTCGTTTTCTATGCACGCAACAAGCTTTTCATATCGTTCAGAGCAAGTAGTCCTACATTTTTTTCATCATCGTAGATCACGGCCTTAATTGAGGATAGCAAGGCTAGCTTTGAGTCCACCGTCAAGGCGTCGACACATTTTTTTATAAAAAAAATTAAAATTCACGGCATCGCCTTCCCAGTCAAGAGTGGAGTGAAAATACCCTACTATATCTCATCTCCGTTGGAATAATGCACGTTACTTTGGTTACGATTTATTCACTGAATTAGCAGTTTACCATGACGTCACTATGCATGTTGCCAACAGCGTCGCCTACGCAAGTCTCCAACTCTACGTGATCGAGACAACTTAGTTTAGTCCGTTACTATAATTGCTCTGTTCTTGTCCTACTACAGCTGCAGAGCGCACACATGGCGAAGCTGAGATCATGCAGAGCACACACACGCGCGATACAAACGCTAGTTACAAAGCATGCTTCGGCGAGACCGGAGATCGCCGCCTCGGGGGCAACCAGCTTTGGGAGCTGGATGCATGGGAATGTCCAACGATTCGTGACGGCCTATAAGGTGGCACTGACGACTTGTAATCGATCTATGTCTGCAGCTTGATTTCCTTCCACCCCGCAAAAATGGTAGAGCTGCAGCGAGCCATGACGATGTCTCCTACCTTGCTCTTCCTCTGCTTGCTTCTTCTTCTTCCTCAGCTCGGCACGTCTAGCCATGTCAGCTACACTCTGGGATCCAGGCAGTTCATCGTCAGGTCCTCCGCCGATTCACAGGCATCGTCGTCCTCGGCGCCGGCATCCTGCTCTTCGAACCCGTCAGGTGTCGACAGGCTGCCGGTGGTGCACCACCGGCTGAGCCCATGCTCGCCTATGAACACCGCAGGCGAACAGAGTGATCCCGTGCCAACGGACGCCGTCTTCCGTCGAGACGTCCGCCGCGTCCGTTCCCTTTTCGCAGACCGACCGAGCGCAGCCGCTGCTGCTGCTTCCTTGACCGGCGATGTTGGAGCGGCCCCGGCTCCGGCGCCGGCGGCGGCGGGAGGCGTCACTGTCCCCGCCCGCGGCTTCCCCGCGCCCTCGGAGCCGGGCGTCCAGGACTACAGCGTCCTCGTCGGTTACGGCACGCCGGCGCAGCCGCTCCGCATGGCCCTCGACACCGTCCTCGGCACCACGCTGGTCCGGTGCAAGCCGTGCGCGTCCGGCGCGGCCAGCTGCGACCCGGCATTCGACACCTCGGCGTCGTCGACGTTCGCCCACGTCCCGTGCGGCTCGCCGGACTGCCGGAGCAACTGCTCGGGCGCCGTCTGCCCGGTGTCGGGTTCGGGGCCGGCCCTGATCCTGATCAAAGGCGCGTTCGTGCAGGACGTGCTCACGCTCACAACGTCCGCCGGCGGCGTCGCCGGCGTCGTCCACGACTTCACCTTCGGCTGCGTCGAGGTGGACCAGCCTTCTCCGAGGTCATCCGCGGGGATCCTCGACCTCAGCCGCGACAGCCGCTCCGTCGTGTCCCGGCTCGCCACGCCCGGCGGCGCGCCGGCGTTCTCGTACTGCCTGCCGCGGGCCACCGGCTCCCGCGGCGGGTTCCTCTCCATCGGCACGAACCGCCCGCAGCACTCCGGCGCCCGCGCGGTGGACGCCCCGCTGGTGTTCAACCCCGAGTTCCCGAAGATGTACTTCGTGGAGCTTGTCGGGATGAGCGTCGGGGGCAAGGACCTCGCGATCCCGCCGGCCGCGGACATGGCCAAGACCACGGCGATCGACGTGATGACGGCGTTCACGTTCCTCCGGCCGTCCGTGTACGTGCCGCTCCGCGACGCGTTCCGGGAGCTCATGTCCGAGTACCCGCGCGCGCCGGCGTTCCACCGGCTCGACACGTGCTACAACTTCACCGGGCTGAGCGAGATCGCCATACCGCTCGTGACGCTCAGGTTCGGGAACGGCGAGAGCCTCGTCCTCGACGCGGAGCAGATGCTCTACTTCGAGGACCCCTCCGCTGGTCCCCTGTCCGTCGCCTGCCTCGCCTTCGTCGCCTACCCCTCCGACACGGAAAGTTACTCTGTCATCGGGACCCTGGCGCAGTCGTCGACGGAGGTGGTGTACGACGTGTCCGGAGGAAAGCTTGGGTTCATCCCACGAAGCTGCTGATCGAACGGAAGCATCTTGAGAAAGCTCTGTGCTTTATATGGCTTCAGTTGCATCTATACGCGTCCATATATATTGCGCGCCAGAACAAGATACGTGCCGTGCCGTCCCGTCCATGCACGTGTCCTCAAACTTGTTTTGTTTTCAATTACACTTGACATCATGCGATCTCGTGCTTTAAAACAGACTTTCATAGTATAGATTTTTATATTATTAAAAATACTTAATTCCGTCATAAGAAATTCATAAGGGCAACCACAACGCTACGTCGAACGGAGGCATCAATGTTCGCTCAACAGAAATCGATTTTCTGTATGTTCGACACCATCAACAGTAAAAGGCACATGGGACATGCAAGCACCGGAGTCTTAAATCCTAATTTTTTATTCTTTAAAGTTTGAACCATATATCTTCGTCTATTTTCTCTCTCCTACTCTCGGTTCGTTGTCCACAATGTGCTATGTTCGGTCATCGAACTGCCAGATAGGATTATGGTTCGGCTCCACTCACATTGCGGGTGCTCTAATATATACTCTCTTCATTTTTAAATTAATGTCGTCGTTAACTTTTTTAATTAACTTTAATTATTTGCCTTATTCAAAAAATTTACTTGAATATGTAAAATTTTAAATTGTGATTCAAATAACTCTAATAATAAATTAAATTATATCAAAATATATAAAATTTATCAAATTTTTTGAATAAGACGAATTGTCAAAGTTAAATTTAAAAATCAACGGCGACATCAATTCAAGAACGGAGAGAGTATCTTTTAGGGTCTTTAGCGTTAGTGCCCTTGATTCATAATAGTCAATTTGCCCTCGCTTTTGTAAACTTTGTCTCATTACCCCTGTTTTTTTAATTTGAGTCATGAAGTTGCCCCTGATTTCTAACGGTGAGTTAACAGTGTTAAAATTGAACAAAAAGACCATTATGCCCTTACTCATTATTTGTGCAAAAGAACTGTTTTGTACCAAAACACTATTTTTTTTTACCATTAAGCATGTGCAACACAAAAGTTGTGCATAACAAGAGCTGAGCTGAAAAAAAATATTTGGATGACCAAAACGGAGAATTTAAACATCAATGCTGCCGCAACAGATCATATGAGAATTTTAGCAAAAATAATGCAAGCGCAACTAGATAGCATCACACTGTCTGAACAAGCAATATACTGCAATTTAAAATAGTTCACTCAATCCATCTCAGATTGTAGTCTTATACACATAATCAGTACATAAGCTAGCTGATCATAGTTTCCAGCAAAAAAAAAAAAACAGCACCATAACATGGGCAAAAGACATGTGCTGAAACTTCATTTATACATCCACATAAGCAAAACAAAGCAGCAGCAACAGAACACGAGTTCAGGCAAGCAAAGCAGAGCCCAAATTGCTTGAAACATCATGTTGATCAAGCAAACTATGGAAGATCACCTCTGCCTCTTCCTCGACCTCTTCCCCTCCCCTGCCCCTCCCCGTCGCTGGAAGTGAAGTCGGTTCACCTGAACTGCATAAAATACACAATGAAATGTAAACACAAGTCTTAGCTACAAATTAAAATGAAACAACAAAAAGTAAAGAAAAGAGACAGCACTCACTAGGTTGACTCATTGGTGGTATCCCCCCTCCCTGTGGCAGTGGTAGCATCATTACTTGGATCTTGTGACTGTGTAGAGGAGTGTTTTCTCTTTCTTTGTTCTTTAGCTGTCAAGCGACCTTGGCAATACCTTACTATATGACCAAGTTCATTGCAACTTGTACACTTCTTCCTTCTAATGGAGCTTCCAGCCTCTTCTGATGCCTTGGTCCTTTGTTTTCTTGGTCGTCCGGATTTCCTTCTCAACTTGGGCTTCTAAATGGTGTATCCTATATCCACCTTTGTCCATTGGTGCTTGAATGTCATTGTAGGGAACCTCTTCTGAGTGGTTTGAATAGCTAAATGTGGAGGATGTGGACCTACATCAACATTGCAAGGCGGATTTCTCACAGAAGGGTGACATCTTCTTTTGGTTGGAGAAATCTGCTCTACAGGCCCAGTAAAATCATTGACTTGTGCATTGATATGGACAATTTACGACTCTTCATGCATATCAATCCACTTCAAGAGATGCTCATCGCTACGGATTTCAATACAAGCATCTGACAGTGAACGCCAAAGACTCACATACTGTTTAGAACCCCACTCAACATATTCCCCAATACCATCTACTAACTTAACCAGTGAGTACTCAGACCTCTCCACATTCAAAGAAAAAGTCTTAATTCTGCAATACATTTTCGGCTTTTCATCTGGACAGCTGAAGAATGCTCTCACTTTAGCAACTATTCACGAATAAAACTGTCAAACAAAAGAGCATGGTATAAGTCAATACCTGGACTTCGTGCTAAGATTCATGATGGAGAACAACCCCTTGATGCCGATGAACTAGGTGACGCCGCCCTGCTGCTTCCCCGTGACGCGGCGTCGTGCTGGCTCCTCGTGGTGCGCAGCCCTGCTGCCTCCTCGTGACTATCCGCCCTGTGGTGTGCTGCTCCGGCCACCCAGGACGCCCTCCACGCGGCCTCGTGCACTGCACCCGTGGATGCGCCCACGCCGACGCGCGCGCTCATCTACCCTGGCCGCTGCGCGCTGCACTCAACAGCCACGTGCAGGCCCAACACGCGCGCTCACGGGCTGCGGTCTCAGGCGCGCCGTCGCCGCGCCACGGGCGCGCGCGCTATACGCGCCACCTCAGCCGCCACTACAGGCGCGCCGCCGCCGCAAGATCTAGAGGCCACTAGGGTTTGGGAGAAGGGGAAAAATGGCTGTGAGAGTGAGACCTCGATGGCAGTTTAGTTTAGCCAAGCACTTTACAATGCACGAGGGTAGTTTCGTCACTTCATGTGTTTTCTTTTTTTTTTAACTACAAACTAACGGGAAGAACGGAGGGTAAATGGAAATTTCAATTTCGAAATTCAGGGGCACTAAGGCAAAGTGCAATATTACAAGGGCATACAGACCTTTTTATTCAAAAACAGAGACATACAGACAATTTTCTCTATCTTTTATATTATTAAAGTTAATTAACATATAGAAATCATTAGTGAAAGAAATATTAGACCAAAACGTAAAGTCATTCTGACTTCTGAGACACTTAGCGCTATACTTATTGTAAAATTCTGGAACTTGGATTCTCCCCAGTTCCGACGGCCGAGGGCATCATCAGCCGAGCCCGGCGCGACTTGCGAGATACCGTACGTTGGCGCGCTTCACCGTACAGTACCGAGAATCCAGAAGGGCCGGGCATGCCGGCCGCATGCATAGTTCAGATCGATCCAACGAACCAATCAATCAGCGATAACACCTGTTGTAACAATTATTAACTTCAAAATTCAAACCAGATAAAACTGATTTAATTAACAGATAAGATCCGTGTACAATGTACATTGAAGCAGATCGTAGGACTCAGCAGATACGGAAAAAAATTGACACACTAAAGTCGCCGGAATCGTCGTTGCACCGAGCGGCGCTTGCTCCTGATCTCAATCAGCGACATGACGAGCGACTGCGCCTGAGGGAGGCGTACGCCTCCTTGGCCGTCATGCGGAACGCCGGGCGCAGCATCCGCTCCGTGTAATCCATTGACGCCGACGGTGACATCAACATCACGGCCGGAGCAGACGCCGATACGGCCGGCTCCTTCTTCTCCGCAACCTTGGTAGCGGCCTCCTCCGCTGGCGCTGCTGCGTCAGGAGCTACGGCGGCCGTTGGCGTCGGCCTGGCTGCCGGCTTCGACGTCGTCTCGTCACTAGCCTCGTTGTCGGAGGTGGGCGTGGATGCGAAGCACCAGCACATGCGGAACTTGCCCATGGTGGCGCGCGGCAGCCGCGGAGGCGAGTGCGAGGGGTCAGCGGCTTGTTGGTTTGTAAGGTTTGGTTGGCACTTCGGCGGCGTGGAGGTCTTTCCAATATATAGGGCCGGGCATGGCGGTGGAGCTCGGAAAGAGTTCTGAACTCGGAAGTCGGAAGGAGTTCGGTGGATACGTGGTGGGAATCAGAAACAAATTACGATAGATCTGGTATCTCAAAAATTTAAGAAAGAACTTCGTACATGTGTCGATCATAGTAACAAATTAGTTTTTCTTTCTTTTCATGTGTCTATTTTAAAAGGTTATGTACAGTTGCGACAGGACACGTGTCACGTGTAAATTGGGTTCTTTTTAATTTTACGAGAGACACGAGTCCACATTAAGATGTTTTACCTCCTGCCCAACCAAGTGGTAGGAATCGGATATTACCCCTATCCACGTGGCATTGGATGTTATGCTGCCTACGTGGTACCATGGTTTACAAAATGTTCAAAACCATCCAGTTTTTGCGGTTTTTGGTGAAACCGATCCAATCTGGTTTCACCAAACGATCCGTTTTCATTTTAAAAATTAAAAAATTGAAAATTAAAAAATTTGAAATATCGAAAACCGATAAAACCGACCAGTAAGGTAAAATCATTTGATATGCTGATGGATTTTAAATTTTGAGATCTGAAACCATAAAAACCGACTAAATTACTGTAGCATTTCGTTCAAAATTTTAATTTTCGATTTGAAGCGGTTTTAAGCCGTTTTACGGTTTTCATCAAATCGGTCCTGACCGGTTTTAGCGGTTTAAACAAAATCATAAACATTGCGTAGTACAGTAGCAGGAACTAGGGTTGTGTATAGTTGGAGGGCGAAGAGGGATGGGACAGCATCATCCAAGGATATTCTTGTTTTGTTTTGTTGGTGGTTGGTTCAGCGTCAGGGAGGGATAGAGATATCCCTCTTAGAAATATTATCTCAATATGCTGGACGAATCCATTCTTCAAAATTGGTGGAACGAGCTCATCCACGTTTACTAATCAAGCTCATTAGTAAGATATTAGTGATATTTAAGTATATTATTCAAATAATTAAGTTATATTACTATATACTTAGTAGTTATGAGTGTTAATATATTAATTAGTGGGAAAATTTTGAACTAATTTGAAAATTATTAGTGTTATTTAAGTAATTTTTTATTGATTAGTAAATATTATAATAAAATATTATTTATTTATTTTAAATATATCTATTAGTATATCATTAAATAATAATTAAAATATATACTAAGTAATGATTCTCGACCATCTCATCCTCGTTCCTCTAAACAAAAAAAAAAAACAGGAATGACCCCATCCATCGAACCAAGCATCAAAGTAGATAAACTCATCCGTCATATTTAGGATGACTTCATCCTATCGTTCATTGATGCCTGACCAAACTCACCCTAGGAATCAGCCGCCGGTTCGCAGAGTCACCGTACTGTCGATGGGCCGCCGAGAATTTTGTTCCGATCAGGTGCCACCAGTGGAAGTTCTGGAGATCGTGCACGACCCTTTCAACTTCATCTCTAAATTCTTGTTATTTTTAATTTTTAGATTTCATATTTGATTATTCACTTTATTAAAAAAATTGAAAAAATATTATTTATTTTGTTGTGATTAGTTTTAGATACTTTAAACATAACAATTTTTCAATTTTGTAAAAAAATCGAATAAAATGAGTGGTGAAACATAATGTAAGCCAAAAAGTGTTAACAATTTAGGGACGAAAGTAGCAGCTATTAATGTGGTGATTATAGGGTGAGACAATCATATAGACAGTAAAGGAACTTTTTCTCTATGGAAAAATTAGACCCCATCATCAAGGACATTATTGAAATTATTAGTGTATTAATTACCATTAACTGTGGGTGCATACCCGCATACAAATATACGAAGTATAGGAGTACATACTCTTGTCATCACACAAATACACAGAATAATCGATGCATGGTTATTATCCTACAGTAAACTCAAACCAGTCTAAATCACCATGTCACTTGAGATTGATCTCGTGCAACCTACTCTCCTGGTCCTGTTCATATGTCGATCCTTATCTCAGAATCGAGTGCCGAAATTATCGTTGTGGATTGTAAAATTCACGAGCTTGGAAAGAATCTTTCGCCGTCGTAGGATAATTGTCGTCTTTAACTTTTAAATATCAATGTTGTTTGACTATTCATCTTATTAATATTTTTTTAAATATTATTTATTTTAAGTAGTCAATGTTGTTTGACTATTCATATTATTAATGCTTTTAAATATCAATGCATGATTTAATTGTTTTTATATTTTCAATTTTTTAATAAATTGAATGATTGAATATTGATGTGTAATTAAAAGTCAAAAAGACAATCATTCCGACACGAATCAAGTGTAATTGAATGGCGCATCAGAAGAGTAGTACTCCACCCATAATTTGTACTCGTGTGTGATTACAGACTGCGTGACCACCTAGAAAGTCGTTTCTAGGCTCTGCGTGAATGAATTACCTGAACGGGAACCCGGACACGTCGCTGGCCGCGCCGAGGGTGAGAACCCTGCCCGGATGTCAACCGGCGGCAGGCAGTAGGTGAAGGTGCTCGACGTCTGTGACACGACCGACTCCGGCTCGCCGTCGCCGAGCCCCTAGGAATCCCCGAGAGTTCAACCTGTAAGTGGGGCGGGCTGCGGGCAGCCCGCGTGCCGCCGCGTTATCCGCTAAGTTTTCTGATAAGATTAGCGCGGACCGCTAATTAAGTTGTTGCTGCCCACTTCGGCTTGGTGGGCCTGGTAACAAATCGATTATTTGCTTGTGGGCATCGGCAGGCGAGAGTACTCCTACATTGCTAGCGTCTGTGTACATCACGAACCTACAGCCGTGGAACCGCAGCGGGAGGCCACCATGGCTACGCGTATATGCATGCTCCCCTTGATTGGAGCTCGAGACTTGCTTACGAGTTCGGCTTTGAGGTCGATTCGACGATGAACAGCAGCCAGCGGATTAGGTGACGATGGCGAGGACGATGATGTCCAAGCACCTCGTCGAGGGCTGCATCGACCGGTCCGCTCAGCGCCGGAATGTGCGGGTCCTGCAAAAGCATCTGCAGCATTTCAAAGCTGAGCGGATCGTCCGCATGAGATGCGGCCCTGGACGAGGTGTTTGGACGTCATTGCCATCGTCACCTAGTCTGCTGGCTGCTGTTTAATCAAGGATTAAATAAATAAAAAACACTCGCCAGCGCGGCGTGCGGGATACCGTTGGCCGTTGGCGCGATTTACCGTGATGCAGCGAGAATCTAGACGAGCATGCCGCATGCATAAGGATTTAAGTTTCTCGTACGTTAGATCGATTCAACCATGCATGCGAACGGCGATAACCACTGTGGTAGCAATTTACTTCAAGCCAGATAAAACTGCTTTACTTCGTCGATCAGAAAAACAAAATTAATACAGAATAGATACACTAGCTAAACTAAAGACGCCGGAATCGTCGTTGGCAATTAACGACTCGTTGCACGCACCGATCAGCGACGCGCCGAGCGACTGGGCCGGAGGGAGGCGTACGCCTCTTTGGCCGTCATGCGGAACACCGGGGGCAACAGCATCCGCTCCGTGTAGTTCATCGCCTCCGACGGTGACATCAACCTCACGGCCGGAGGAGACGACGACGCGGCCGGCTCCTTCTCCGCCACCTTGATCGAGGCCGTCTCCGCCGGCGCGGCCGCGTCAGGAGCTACAACCGCCGTCGGCATCGGTATTGCTGCCGGCTTCGACGTTGCCTCGTCATTTAACTCGTTGTCCGCGGTGGGCGTGGCGGCGAAGCACGAGCATATGCGGAACTTGCCCATGGTGGCGACGGCCGCGACGTCGAGTGCCAGGGATCGGCGGCGAGTTGGGTTGTGACTTGTGAGGCTCGGTTGGTTCTTTGGCAGCATGGATGTCTCTCCAATATATAGGGCCGAGGCATGGCGGTGTGGAACACGGAAGAACCTGGAAGTCGGAATCAGGAGGGAGTTCGTTGGGTGGGAACGTGCTGATTGACTCGTGACTAGTGATTCCCATACGGCCATACGGGCCATGACTCGTGACCTATTCATGGGAGGGCCTGAAATAAAAAAAAAATATCGGTCCGGTTAAGATTTATAATTATATTTTTATTTTATATGTAATCAAATATCCTCCGGTCATAATAAAAAAGTCGTCATGAACAAGATTTTGGTCAGACATTTGAAATATAAATTATAAATAATTTTAAATTTTTTAAGTTTTGATATGTGAAAATTATCTGATTAGATTTGTCTTGACAACTACTTTCATAAAGTGTACATATATGTCTCTTTTTCATAAATATTTTCTATAAAAAACAGGGGTCGCAGTCGTGTTTTGAAGATCGTGTTATTTTCTAAAATGACTTCTGTTTTGATAACTGAAGGAGTAAGATGATATGGTTTGTGGTAAGTTGGGTGCTTCACTTACCTTATGTTGTGAGTTTAATTCACTTTTCTCACCCCCTATCATTTAGCATTGAATTTATCTAACTGGACTGCAATACTAAAAGCACCCGCGGGCCTAATGAGCTAGCTCGATGCGATTAATAATATTAGGTCATTTCGTGTGGGCCGACTCTCAAGCCCGTGGGTCGCGGTGGCAAGGCATATTAGGAACGGCGTGCCTGGCCAGCTTGAAATTAAATGGACAATGCCATTTCAATCTAGGCCGGGCCCATCGAAGCCCATAAAAGCCCAAGAGAATGCAGCCCACAATGAATCATCCGATCTACGATAAGAAGTTTGAAGCATCATATTACTTATTTTTAATTTATTCCATTCGAACCATCATATTACTTAGAATTAATGCAAGAAATAAGACCCCATATTATTATAATTTTGAATTTATGTTCTTTTTTATATTTTTTTAAATGTGTCACCTTAACAAATGGAAATTTCTGGTAGTAAGATTTAATTGATCTAGCAGTAAAAAACAACGTTCTAGAAGTAAAAAAAATATTTAGTAGCAGAAAATTATTTTTTGCAAGTAATAAAAATATCTTGTTCCAAATATGTCGATGGAGGCATGCATGAGCGTAGCCTAGAGATGGCTGAATGGGGATATATAAAATAAATTAACAATGATAATATATTTCAAATAAAATAGAGAATAGGAGGGCATAAGATAAAAGAACAAAAATGTATAAAAAATATTACATACACCACCCCAAAGTATATATGCATTTTAAAAAATCAGAAAGAAAAATATCAAATGGACAATATAAGAAACAAAAAAGAAAATAAAAATATAAAGAATAAAAAAGACTGGTGTTGTTCAGCTGATGATGGAGTCAACGCTCAGTGATTCAGTGTTATGTCGTCAGAAACCGTTTTAGCTTAAAAAACCGGCTAACACCGGTTTGACTGGTTTTCGCGAAAACAAAAAAAATCGTTGCAGTAAACCATGAAAATCGGGCAAATTCGATATTCAAAATTTTTTAGAGAAAACCGGCTGGTTTTACCGGTTTACCGATCGGTTTTTCCGGTTTACCAACAGTTTTTTCCGGTTTATCGTTTCTGAATTTGAAATTAAATCGGTTCGAGCAGTTTTTCACCGGTTTTTCCGGTTTACCGACCGGTTTGATCGGTTTTCGGATTTTTAATTTTGTAACACTTCGTGTTTTCGAATAATAAGCGTAGTATTCCAAGTCCCAATTCTCAAAAATTTGAGCTCGAAAGAAATTAAAACCAATTTCAAGTTTACCCCAAATTCAATTTGAAGTTCAAATGTGAATTCAAAAATTTCAATGAAATATTGTGAAACAAAAATCTCTTTTGAAAGTTCTTGTAACCAGTTGAATTTTAGAAATTTTTGGAAAATTTTAATTTGGGGTTTATAA
>BCLG01001093.1:118069-131203 GCA_001602295.1 Zoysia matrella | reverse complement strand
ATACATATATATATCTCTATAATTAATTACAAACTCATAGAGATAGTGCAATATACTACCCATAAATAAAGATAGTGCATAATTAGTTATAATAACATTACATAAATATCATATATACATATATATATATATATGTTACATAAAATGAGTAAAATATTACACAGTTTTCCATTTTCCATCTCTTTGAATGTAGGGCAACAAATTCTTGTCAATAGTTCGTTCCACGAGCTTAATGTTTCTTGGGTTAGTAAACAACGTCATCTCTTCGGATTATTGTAATCTTCGTCACCATCACCCACAATCTCAAATCCAACAATTATTTGTTTCCCTGAAACAACTACGTGTTTTTTCTCATTTGAAGGATCAAGTACATAGAAAACCTGTGCAACACGGTCAGCAAGTACCAAGGGTCATCTTTATGACCAACATTATTTAGGTCAACAATTGTGAGCCCGTAGTTGTCCACATTCACTTCATTTCGATGTTTGACCCATTGGCACTTAAAGACAAGTATTTTCATTTTGTCTCCATAATCAAGTTCTCATATGTCTTCTATAAACCTATAATATGTGGTCTTCTGGCCTTGTGGGTCAAAGGCTTCTATCCGAATTCCACTGTTTTGAGAAACACTTTTTTATTCTTTTTCTTTAGTGTAGTAAGTGTACCCATTAATATCATACACCTGCCAAAAGGTGAGAAAAGTTGATGGCCCGAAAGCCAACATCATTATGGTCTTTTGCTCTATGCTGTTCCTGTATGGTATATTTTTATCTATTAACCATATAGTGAAACAACTTTTGTGCTCTTTCATGATCCAAACATATGTTTTATCTTGATATTCACTATGAAGCTCACTTAGGTGTTCCTCGATGTATGGCTCCATTATTATAAGCTGTTGCAGTACAGTAAAATGTGCCTCTCTTACTGATTCGTAACCCTCATCAATGAATGTTTCCATACCCATTCTCTCTCTGTCCAACAACTTTCTCTCATGTAGCGGTACAGACAAACCTATTCTCTTTCCATCCTTTATATAATCAACACAACATTCAACTACTTCTTCTGTTGTGTAGCCCTCCATAATTTAACCCTCTGAGTGTGCACGATTTCGTACATAACCTTTCAAAATTGATAAGTACCGCTCGTACGGGAACATATGATGCAAGTACAGTGGTCCCAAGGCCTTTATCTGATCCACAAGATGAATCATAAGATGGACTTGCATGTCAAAAAAGGATGGAGGAAAGCACATCTCAAGCTGACACATTGTCTCGATAATATACGTTTTCAGATACTCCAATTCTTCAATATCAATCACTTTGTGAAATTGCATTGAAAAGGTAGCACAATCGTGTGATGGCAACTTTTATATGTACTGGTTTGATAGCCCTTATTGCAATTGCAAGGAACACCGTCATCATCATGAGATAGTCATGGGAGTTGTAACCAAATAGAGTCAGGTCTGATACAAATTTTCTTATGTTAGATGAGAAACCTGTTGGTACTTTAATCCCATGTAAGCATTTGCAAAGTTCTTTTTTCTCCTCAACTATCAAAGTATAGCAAGCTGGTGGAAGATAATGTTTTCCATTAGGTCTATCTTTTGGGTAAAGCTCAGGCTTTAAATTAAAATGTTGCAAGTCTCTATAAGATTTCAAACCATCCTTTGTCTTCCTCGACATGTCCAGTAAGATTCTAATGATGCTATCAAATACATTCTTTGTAACATGCATCAAATCGATGCTATGACAGATCTCTAAATCTTTCCAGTAAGGGAGATACCTAAAAAATATTGATTGCTTCTTAAATGCCATATCGAGTAAAGATGCAGTTTTCTTTCTTTTTGTCCCCTTACCAAATACGACATTGATGTTCTTCACCATTTCAAAGAGAAGTTTCCTAGTGTAAGGTTTAAAGCTGTATCTTTCTCAACTGTGTTATCAAAATGTTTTCGCATCTTACGGGTACTTGTGATTTTTCTTCAAAAACTGCCTGTCTTATGAACACTAACTTTTTGGATGACGGAAGGTATACAAATGTTGTTCCATCCACACACACTACGCATCTTTGCCTCCCTTTTGTTTGTCCTGATATTGTAAAGAGACCAAGATAATCATGCATGGTAACAAATATAATGGCTCTTAGTGTAAAGTACTCTCGTCCAAACTCATCCCACATCCGAACTCCTTCATTCTATAGCATTACCATATCTTCCATCAAAGGTTCTAAGAACACATCGATATCGATGCCGGCTTATTTTGGGCCTTGGATAAGAATGAACAATATTAGGTACTTCCATTTCTGACACAACCATGTTGGGATGTTGTACATCGTGAGGATAACAGGCCAAGTGCTGTGTACGGTTATGTTTTCACCGAAAAGATTCATGCCATCAGTACTCAATGCAAATCTTATATTGCAAATCTCTGCAGCAAACTCTGGATAGAGTAAATCAAAATTTTTCCATTGAGTTTCATCTGCAAGGTGTTGAAGCTTTCCTTCATTCATCATGCGCTTTTCAGAATGCCAACGCATGAGGTCGACGTCTCGAGGGTTTGAGAATAAACGTTTCAATTGATCAATCACTAGAAGGTACCACATCAATAGGGCAAGAATTTTTCTCTTTGTATCCACCTCATCAAGCGTGTCATCACCAGTGTCTAGACCAATAGGATTGTTCTTCTTCCATATCGATTTCCTTGCATTGCCAGCGTACACATGGTTGTAGCTCTTTTTGTAACGACTAATGCCGCATATTGGATATTTATGTAGAAATTCATCCTTTTTATGATAGAACATACAATGATTGGGGCATGCATGTATTTTTTTTAACACCTAACGACAACGGACATATAAGCTTCTTCACTTTATATGTGGTTGTTGGCAGTTTATTGGGTTTTGGAAGTATTTTCGCTAGTAGACTCAACAGCTCTGTGAAACTACTATCAGACCATCTATTGCAAGCCTTCAACTCAAGCACAGTACGCAACATTGTAAACTCATTCTTGCATCCTTTTGTTTCTTCATATAAAAGGTCATTCGATGCTTTCTCCAATATATTAATATTATCTAGACCTCTCTCAACCCTCAAAGATATCACCACCTGTGGTTAAACATAATGTAGCATCTCTTCAAAGTCAAATGCAATATCTTCATCATCATCTTGAGCATCAGCATTATCATCATGATCAGGATCAGATTGATCGATGTTGTTTTGAACTCTTAAATCATCATTACAAGCTACTTGATTTATAACGGTATGTTCAAGATTTTTGCAAGATGTATCTATCTCCTCATGTTCTGTCCATACCATGAACTTCATAAAACTCTCTTGATCAAATGTGATTGGATTAGTAAAGCACTAGACCAAGCTATCTTGTTGGCACAATCGATACATGGACAAAATATCTCATTTCGACCTCTCTACTCGCATGTTTCTTACCAGCTTTGACAAATAAACCAACATTTTGAAGGTACACCGGAGATCTTGGTGCATTATATATCCATGATCGATCCATTATTTATCTCAATCTACATATAAAGTAAAATAGATCGAGATAATTAATTATTTTTTAAATAATATACATATGACTCTTAACAAATAAAAGCCTACCATTAAAAAAATTAACTAACTACAAGTAATCTCATGAGAATATAAAATATTAATAATCTTTGTGAAATATTGTAAAATCTAGTCAATTTAATAATCAAAATCACAAAAAAATATATCGTGTACATTGATCTCATATATATTTAAAGTAAAAATTAATCAATTAAGCTATAAATATGGGATAACAAAGGTAAGAGACATCTAATCTCATAGGAATATTAAGAGTCACCGCAAACATTATAAATTTTAGTCAATTGAATCATCAAAATCACAAAAACCTTGAGAAACCCTAGATATTAGAAAAATCAAGATTATATGCCTTAAATTGCAACCAAACTTCAATTAAATAGTTGGAGAAACATCCACATACCTCTAAAAACAAGCTCTATCACAAAAAAAAAGATCAAAACCGTCCCTCCTGATCATCCAAATCCGCCTTGCCGCTCGCGCCGCGCCTCTGTTCTGAGGGCGTCGCGAGGAACAAGGCGCGGCGGTGCTGTCCCTTATATAGGGTAAGCTAATGCAGACAGTGCTCTTAATGGTGCGCTTGCAATAAGGCTCCTAAGCGGCACGTTAAGAACACCGCCTGCGAAAATGCCCTTAATCCAGGCGGCTCTCATAAAGAACCGCCTGCATTAAGGAAACAATTTGTGCAGGCGGTTCGTTAGGGAGCCGCCTGCATTAGGAGCATATTCGCAGGCGGTTGTCTTCCCCGGGCCCACTACGACCTAGTACGGGCGGATATTTGTTGAAAACTGTCTGTATTTGCCTAGGGGGTGTCGAGACAAATATTTTTTGTAGTAGTGGGATCGTCTTCACATGTCATCGAGACGAGAGAGAACAAAATTGGGGTCAAGTGTGGGGATTAAGGTTTGAAGAGGTTAAAAACATAAAGGCAAATTTGTAGAGTCGATTGGAATGCCGCTCAATCGGTCTGAGGCCTCTTTTTACAGAGGTGAAGTGGTCTTACCTCGAAAGGTTTCGGATCCTATAATTAGAAAGAAAATAACAACTGAAACCGATATCACCGGACAGTACGGCAAGTTGCCGGATACTCCGATACAGTGCCGGATAATCTGTTGTGTACAATCTGAAACTCAAGAGGGCTTACCGGACGGTCCAATGACATGCCGGATATCTCGGTGGACAAAACCACCGGACCCGAGATGGTTTATCAGACAGTCTGTCAACATGTCGGACATTCTGGTGGGCTCAGAGCCTCAACCCGAGAAGGTTTGCC
Organism: Zoysia matrella; assembly: GCA_001602295.1. Classification (NCBI taxonomy): domain Eukaryota; kingdom Viridiplantae; phylum Streptophyta; class Magnoliopsida; order Poales; family Poaceae; genus Zoysia; species Zoysia matrella. The sequence continues at coordinate 126,353 of BCLG01001093.1, read as the reverse complement.
GAAGGATCCGACAATATACCAGATAGTCCGATGGGCGAAAAGGCCCAAATCCGAGAGAGCTCGGCGGAGACTCCGGCATTGTGATGGACACTCCGACAGCACTAATTATTGGGTGTCAACAGTGTGGTTCTGCTGTGTGGCTGATCGCTGCCTCAACACAATCCAAACTGCCCTGCCTAGCATCCTGCATCCGATGCTCAGTTGCTCTCTTCTTCGTTCGTTTCTCTCAAACAGTCACCCAAAGGCCAAATCGTCAAAGCCGTGGGTTGGCCGTCTGATGGGGGCAGGTGGCATACATTTCCACAACCAGCAGGTTGCAATGCAAGCGGGACTTGGCCGGGCATGTCCGGATAGTGACATTATGTCATTATCTGGCAATTTCATGCCATGATGAAACGTAAAATTGGATTGTAATTTGTTTTTTTCATTTCCCTCAAGGAATATGAAAATTTATAAACATTTTGTCTTAGAGGAATCTAAGTTGACGATGAACTCACCAATCTAAGTTGACTAGGAAAGATGTGCTATAGCTCACATATTATAACAATTAATCATACGGAAAAGTTAACAGCTTGTGTGCTAGAGAAAATTGTTCAGAAGCAACAATTAACGTAAGAAACATGTTCTATTTGCTGAGAAATTTTCACTAGTACTGTGCTAATCTGAAAATTCTGACAAAATTCGTTTCTATGCACCCATCCCCTTGCAGTATACAGATCTACTATAGCATTTCAATATTTTACTCTCTTCATTCATTGGTTCTCCCCAAGGTTTACAAAACCACTCAAAACCGGTCGGTTTTTGCGGTTTTCGGTGAAACCGGTTCGGTTCGGTTTTATCGGACGATCGGTTTTTGTTTTAAAAATTTTAAAAAAAATTGAAAATTTGAAAAAAAATTCTGAATACCGAAAACCGATAAAATTAGTCGATAAACTAGTAAAACCGATCAGCTAACCAGTAAAATCGGTGGGTTTCAAATTTTAAAATTTAAAACCGTAAAAATCGAAGAAACCGGTCGACTAACCGGTGCAACCGCTCGACTAACCGATGAAACCGACCGGTTTACTTATAACAGTTTGTTCAAATTTTGAATTTTTAATTTAAAGCGATTTTCGATCGGTTTTTGATCGGTTTTCGCTGGTTTAGCGGTTTAAACCAAATCATAGTGCTCGCTTGCCATACAATAATCCTGTGTCGGCTTGAATTCAATTTGTGGCATGCATGGCACGCATTTAAATAAAGAACCTAAGTGGATCGATGCGTGGACTGATCACACGGAAGGTCACCCGATCCACGCAGCGCACTGTGCAGGCATGATGGAGACTTGCATGCAGCTCGTCAGCTCTGAAGCGCAGCTGCGTAGCAGTACTGCTACCTCTGTCTCTGCATATAAGCATTTTTGGTTTAGTTAGAGTCAAACTTATTTAATTTTAATTATTAATAATTAAAATTTAATGATGTATCATATATAAATCATGGTATTAGATTATTCATGAAAAAAAATTATAATATATAACTCTTTATATTAAAAATGATTTAAATTTTTAGATATTATTAATCAAACTTTATAAAATTTGACTTTGACAAAACTCAGAAATTCTTATATTTAAAGACGGAGCGAGTACAATACTACAATTAGAGGGAAATGATTGGAGCTGACATACTTACTACTACCTCCATTACAAAATATAAGTATTTTTAAGTTTGGTTAAAATCATTTTCTATTTTAACTGATAATATATAGAAAATTATATAATTTCTAATATAAAATTATAATTTTATAAAAATCTATTCATGATGAATTCAAAAATATATTTTTTCATGATAAAATATTATTAATTTTTCATTATTACTAGTCAAAAATAATAAAGTTTGACTTTTACTTAAATTTAGAAATACTTATATTTTGGAACAGATGGAGTACATTTAATTTGTGAGTAGTGATTTCATGCTTCGACGTCACAGTTAAAATCGCAGAATAGCCCTGTATGGCTGATTTTATACGAACAGGGTCTGTCAATACATATTTCAGATTTATACTACTCCCACCGTTCACTTTTATAATTGCAGTAGAGGAGCAGCCAACTAGAGTGGGATAAGGTAGTAGAGGAACGGGATAATGAACAGTTGAATGATCAGTAGGATAAGCCATATTGGGCGCTAGAGAAAATAGGTCTGCTCTCAACAGTCAGTGTACATTCTTGTCAATGTACATATTTAGAGAGAGATTAGGTGCACTCATCGTATCGAGATGATTTAGTCTATGAAAGACTTAAGATTTAACTTGATTCGGACCATCACGAAAGTGTAATACCCTATGTCTAGTGAAGGAGTGGATCGTATAAGCTCATAATTACAATGGCGAAAGGGCTCTAGCTCGAGCGAGAACCGTAGCAAGCGTATGTGGTGTATGAGTGTAAATTTGTCTTGTTGTCTAAAGCTCTCGGTGCCGTCGGAACAGAGTTATAAGGCTTGGCGCCTACGAAATCGAATAGCCCCTGGTAGGTAGGGCCACAGTCTTCTGAGAAATTGATCCTGAGCAGCTTGTCGGTGTTCTTCGATCGTTTTTTGTCTAATGTTGAGGAACAAAGATTGATTTACTGTTAGCTTTACCACCTGTTGGATTGCCTTTCCCTTCTGCCGGCTTGCTTCACCTCCCATGAAGTTGCTTTACCCCTGTTGTACAATGTCAAGAATATCCGTGCTCGCTGGGGACTAGTCGTTGAGATGGTGACTGACCTTGGGGTCAGACGTGCAAGCTGGTTCCGCCCGTTATTTGTATGGGCCCTGTTGTCAGTCAACCTTAACCCTCGGACCATGGAGCCAACCCTTCGTGCAGCCCCGACCCTCGCTGGATCAGGCTGGTCCTTTAGACCTTGACAAAGTCTTTGGTAAGTTTTGGGTTCAGCTCGTGAGCCTCGGTTCTATGCTGGGCTTTTATGTTAATCCTGAGACTGTAGGTACTCAGGGTATATGATCCCAACAATTCTATTGAATTTGCGTTGAGGAGGTTCAAAGATGCTAGAAAGTTCAGGGCTGCTACTAATCCAGAATAGCATTCAGTCCGCTGAGTTGAGAAAGAAAATGTGGAAAGCACAGACAGAATGTAGATTCTGTGGTCTGGATGAAACTGCTGATCATCTTATTCATATTTTTGCTTGCCCAGTAGCTAAATACATTTGGAAAACACTGCACGGAGTTGTGACCTGTTTGGCACCGCTTATGACGTCCACTTCTCTTAAAACTAAGCGCGTTTGCTGCCAAACCAAACGCCTCTGGCGCCGCGCACCACATACACGCTTATCACGTCCTTCACAAAATCCAGAAAAAGTAGACGTGGGGTTCGAGCTACTTCTCACTGCTTCTCGTCCTTTGCTCGCGCCTCGCTATCCTCCTCCGGACTCCCTGGCTACAGAACTCGCACTGCTTCGTCGCCACCGCCAACACCTGTGTTGCCACTGATGGAGCTCGAGTCGCGTTGCTGCAGCGAGATCTCGCGCCGCCACCGAGGGAGCTCGAGCTCGCGCCATTATCGGGAGCTTGTGCCGCCACCGCCGAGGGAGCTCGAGCTCACGACGTCGCTTGGATCTCGCGCCTCCGTTCCGGCCTCCTCCCGTGTCGCGCCTCCACAGACTCTAAATCAGTTTGCTTGCGTTAAGCTTTGCTTCCCCTAGCAGCTGCGTTTCTGGCAACTGATAACAAACTAGAATCTCCACAAATTTAATCTGTTCCCAATAGGCCTTATATATTGGATTATAATCATTCAGGGTGCATGCAACAACAAAATATTTATGAGCCGCATCACCATCAGAGATTACATAGTTGTTATTGATTATTATATGCTGGGATAGGATCATTCGATGCAAGGGTGCATGCAACAATAAAATATTTATGAGCCGCGTCACTATCAAAGTTACATAGTTGTTATTGATTATTATATGTTGGGATAGGATCATTCGATGGAAGGCCTCGGCCAACCCGTCGATATAAAAGAGGAGGGACCATCCTTTGATTGAAACCGCCACGACTGAATAGTCAATGACCCTGACTCTGAATAGCGTACATTTTGTATACTTCTTTTTTAAATTGATGTCATCGTTAATTTTTAATTTTAACTTTAACTATTTGTTTTATTGAAAAAAATTAATAAATATTATATATTTGTTATAATTTAGTTTATTATTAAAGTTAATTGAATTATAACTTAAAATTTTATACATTTAAACTATTTTACACATTTGAAACGGAGGGAGCAGTACGATGCTGAGTACCGAGCACATGCACCAGCCTAACTAATTGGGCCTAACGTACGGATGCGCACATGCACGCTCTCTCTAGCTCTCATCAAATGTCCTGCATGAAGGAAAAAGGGCGGACCGCTCGGTCCGCGGTTCTTCCACAAATTAATTAGGCCTTTATAAAATTTAGTTTTAAAATAATAAAAATTTAGTTCGATCGATTTGAGTTCACTATTTTAGGTCATTTCCTTCGTCTCGTTTTCACCCTACAAACATCTGGATGCATAACCTAGGGGAGGACGCTGCTAGTTTTTTCATGCAATTATTTTCCATCAACTATTTTTTTCAGAGGTAAAATATTGACACCAATCACTTTTAACATTATTTTTGACTCATCATTTTTTTAAAAAGTATGATAAATATTATATATTTTGTTATAATTTATATATCATTAATGGTATTTGAAACATGAGTAACCTAATTTTATACATTTGAAATTTTTTTAATAAAATAAATAGTCAAATATGATATTAAAAATTAATAGTGTCAATATTTTAAAATCTGAGAGCATAGTAAGTTTTATATATATCAATGGACCACATCTGACATATAGGCTTGTGGAAATCCACCATTTATTCACACATGAACAAAATATACCATATCTAAGAGCGTACGTCGCGTACGTAGAATTGGTGGTAACTGGTACTAGCTTATAATGTGCAGGGCTCTGTGCCTCTACTACTTTGCTACAGAGCAATAATGAAGCGGTGAATAAAGCAAAATAGATACTAGTTGTAATTCACTTCTCTATAGTGACGGGCCGAGTGTCTTCGATGACATTAGCCTAGTGAGGCCCATTTGCCCAAACTACAGCAGGTTATGGACCGTCACTATATTAATTTGTTGCATAGTAGTACTCTTTATTTCAAAACATAAGTTCATTCTAAGTTTGATCAAAGTCAAATTATTTTAGTTGACTAAGTAATATATAAATAATTAAGTAATTTCTAATATAAATAGTACACAATATAATTTTTATTTCACGATTAACTTATAAATATAATTTAAATATATGATAGAACATTATTAATTTTTATTATTAATAGTTAAAACAGCTTGATTTTGACAATATCTAAAAATACTTATATTTTGGAAGGGAGAGCAGTAGCAGTGAGAGAGGAACGGAACGAACATAGCTCAGGGCCGTACCTACTATGCAAAAGTACTATTACAAACGATCACTGCCAAATTAAAGCTACTGTAAATTCATTTACTAATTTACAAAGCTACTACTAGTATTGACAGCGTGCATGCAGAAATTAGATCAGACCGGGCATGTTCATGTGAATCAATACAAGCAATAATATGCGAGTGAGTGAACTGCACCGAGCTAGCTAGACGCCATACGGACAAGTAATGAGAACTGTTTGTGGTCGTCGATCGATCGATTAAGGGCCCGACTGACGATCTATCTCTTCCCTCCGTCCACTACAAGTGATATTTTTAATTTTTTAAATCACCATTCGTTTTATTTAATTTTTTAAAAAAAAAATTAATTATTTTATTGTGGAATAATTCATTATTAAAAGTATTTTAAACTTGATTTATTTATTTTTGTGTTTTAATAAATTTTTTGAATAAAATGAATAATAAAAAAATGATTTTAAAAAGTCACGTACGTTGTGGGACGGAGGGAGTATATAAGCTCCACCCTACGTAGTCCATTTTAGGTGTGTTTAGTGTGTCAAGCTGCACATTCATGCATGCCATAGGGTTAGTTAATTAGCAGCTATCTAGGGGCAAAGCCACATGTAACCGACGGTTTTGCAAATTTTACACATATAGTATAAAGTAAGTACTGTTCAAGTATTGATTATACAACTAATGACACTGTTAAAAGTAAAGGCTGTAAATGGCGCTGGCTTCGCGCCTGCCGCTGTCCGTTCTCATTCACTCACCACACATGTGCGTACGTAGGGGGATGATCGTGTAGCTACCGCTAATGCATGTGCTACGTACTGCCACCATCAAAGCTCCAATCAGCAAATTGCAGTGTTAGCTTAATTTTCAAGCTCAGTTCTCTTCCAAATGCAAGAATTTACTCAACCATGCATGATGGAGCACATGGTTCACCAGTATTTGATCCAAGAAAGGCGCTATAGCATGGGGCTGCATTCACTGCCTATGTGTATTGGGGCCTGGAATGGATACCCTGGCTGTTGGAGGCTTGGAGCAGCTGGGGATAATAATTGAAGGCAACGTCTCGATCCCTCATTCGCCCGATAAGGCACCCGATAAACTTTCTTCTGCTACCACAGGTCGTCATCCGTGAGATGTGCCAAAGCAACAAGAGATCCGTAATTTTTTAGTAACATGATTTTTGTTTGCACAAGCAGGCAGTGCCATGATTTTTGTTTGCCCAAGCAAACAAAATTCAAATCTATTTATTTGCAGAAAATATTAAAATGCCAATTTCGTTTTGGACACATGGTGATCTAAGGTCCTTCTTCTTTAAGCTGGAGCGCTTGAGCTTTTAGAAAACTAGTTTGTGGCTAATTGAAAAGTTAGTTGGTGAAATTTAGATGTTAAATTTTGTAATATATATTTAACTTTTCTGCACATTAAAAGTTAAAAAAGCAGCTTTTCGTAAGTTTTTTAGCTTTTAGTTTATTTCTGCAAAGCTAGCTTTTTAGCGTTTTAAAAAAAGAGTTTTTCAAAACTTTGTTTGTTTCACGTTCTTAATTTCAGCTTTTCAACAGAAACAGACAGCTGAGAAGCTGAAACAAAAGAGGCTAAATTTTGATGTCTCTGAGCAGTGGAGTAGCAAATACTAGTGCTGACGGGCACAGCTACCATGTGCAACACTGGACATGCACATCACTGTTCATGTGCAGCAGAGAATTCACGCTGTTCCGGTGGAAGTTGGCTCCTGTACTTTCTGTGCATTCTATAATAATTGGATCACGAGGGGCGTAGTAAAGCTTATTAGTAGATCTGCAATGTTTATCTACATAACGTAAGGATATGCATTTGCCGCATCCACCGCATTTGGCAAAGGCGGGAGCAATGGCGACGATAATGCAAGGGCAGGCCACGCCGGCGCCGGGGAAGAAGCTCGGCTTCTTCAACCGGAGCAACGCCGCCGGATCCGGGAGAGGACTCGGACTGCTACTTCTCTCCCCTGCAGACCGCCCAAGGTGTGTTTGGCTTTGTGCTTGCTCATCGCTGCAACTGCATTTTCCCATGCAAACTACTCCATTGGCTGTACCACAAGTCTGGAATTAGTATTTTATAGAGCAAATTTCATATTTGTCACCCAAATTTCTTTAATCGCTATCTAAAATTTACATTTCCTTTAGTTGCCATTAATTTTACATGTTTATCTCTTCTATGTCATTTTTTTACATAATACTCCGTTCTCTAAATACTGTCGTTCCGGACAAGCGATGTGAGCTAAAAAAACAACTAGGGTGGAGAGAGAGTGTGAGAAAGTAATATGATTATACCCTTCAATCCTCCTATTTTTCTATAGTAAATTTTATTATACTACCCTTGGTGCATGCGTCGTGTCCGTCGGCCACAGAGGCCACTTAGGCCAGGCCCGGCGATGCTCCGCCACGGCCACGTCCACGCCGGCGTCCGTTTCGGCAGGCCGTGGCTTGGAGATCAGTGACTGGCCGCCGGTGCCGCGGGAGCAGGTGGAGGTGGTCAGTTCGCTGAACGGGTGGGTGGCGGAGCACATGCTCCCGCTGCTGTCGCCCGTGGAGTCCTCTTGGCAGCCGCACGACTACCTGCCGCGCTCCTTCGCGGAGTCCGGCGTGTCGGAGGCCGAGGCCCTCGAGTCGTTCACGGCGGGGGTCGCGGCGCTGCGAGCCGGCGCGGCGGGGCTGCCTGACGACGTCCTCGTGTGCCTAGTGGGCAACATGGTGACGGAGGAGGCGTTGCCGACGTACCAGAGCATGGGCACCCGCACGGAGGGCGTCGGCGACGATACGGGCTCCAGCACGCTCCCATGGGCGCGCTGGTTGCGAGGATGGACCGCCGAG
>BCLG01001093.1:93469-114157 GCA_001602295.1 Zoysia matrella | reverse complement strand
AGTCCCCAACCCACATCGCCGCCACCAGGGCCGCCCTTCCAACCCCACTGTGCTGCCTCCACAGTCCCCAGCCCACCACGCCGCCACCCGGGGCCGCCCTCCCCATCCCACCCCACCGCATCGCCCTCTCTACCTGTAGGGGCCATGCCGGCACCACAAAGCCGCACCGCCCTTCCGGCCTGCAGGGCGCACACTGGCCACCTGTGGCCACGCCACCCTAGTCCCGTGGTGTCAAGCGATCAGTGCAGAACTGAGCTGGCGTCCTTGGATTTCTTTGTGATTTGCCCAGGATTGTTGGGGAAAATCTGAGGACTTTGGTTACGGTTCAAGGATTTATTCTGTTTCGTTTCTTAGGTTTATTGAAACCAGGGCAATATGTATTGTTGTGTAGGTCAATCTGCTCAGTTTGGCATTTAAAATTACAATGGCAGGTAAGATGTTAGTCCTTGCAATAATGGGGATTGCTGGCTGACTTTGATTCCTTCTATTTCTGCTAGTCTTGTTTAGTTAGGAGTGTTTTGGAGGTATTAGTTCTGTTAACACACCAGAATTTGTTGTTTGTTATCTGCTACACCTATACAGTGGCTCAATGAAGCGAAAGAGGAAGAAGAGGAATGGCCTAGGTGATAGTACATAGAGATTAGTGTGGGTCACCGATTTGATTACGAGCATAGTCTGAGTTTGCAAAGAATTCAGAGTGTAGATGTCCTGCAATTGTTTCATTAATCTGGATAGGTACGTATATTTCCCAATTCAGCTGACAATGAAATATGTGCTGATGTTACTATTCATTCATGTAAATAAGATGCCTTCAGTTGTTCCTCATGTGATTCACTGATTCTTTGCATGGTTATTAGGTATTGTTCCTTGTAGACATCCTGCAAGATTGTAACTCCTGCCAAATGATTCATCTTACTTTACATTTCTAGGCATTGAGCTTTTATTCCTGTTAAATTGTGCATGGTGGAAGGTTTAGTGGAGTAATTGTAGTGCAGCTATATATTTGTTGAACCTTCTCTAATCTAATGATGTTATTGATTATTGAGAAAAAAAAAGAAAATACAGAGCAAGCACATTGTATGCTTGCCTTTTATATTACTGGTTTCTTACAGTGACTGTTCTAAGTTGACGGTGATTCTTTCCTACTGAATTTTCAGCAAACGTGCCCAAGGGACCACCGATTTCCACTAGTCACCAACATGGAAGATGGCAAGCAAGGATCTGAAGAGGAGCAGGGAACAAGCACCTTTACTTATGCACATTTAGTAAGTACATAGTTACTGCAAAAGCAAGTCTGAATTATCTTGAAAATCCCCAATTGTGTCCATTTGTTTATCCTTTATAAGCATACATGTTTTCATATTTTTTTCAACTTAATTCAGTTCTAATTCCTGAATGGTTTCCTTTCAGGCCCAAGCAAACTGGACTGGAATTGTGCTTAATCAATCTTCTCAGCATCGACACGGATCACAGAATGTGAGTATTCTTCATAACTTCTCCTTTATATATGTTACCTCACAGTTTGTCAAGCAAGTATATAACAGTTCATCCACCATGTTTACCATGGGAGAACTTTTTTCATGCTATATACCTTATACAGATCTGCCTTGACTCTATTACTTCCGTGTTAATGTTGGATTTCATATGCTAACAGGAATTCAAGACTGGGAAAGTGATTGATGGATGCATGCTATGGGAACTAAAGTGATTTTGATGGATGCATTCAACGTGGAATAGGGGATTATATCTGTAAAAAAAAAAGTCTTGCTTTGTAATAGAACCTAGCTAGGTGCTTTCAACCATCATGAGCATTTGGTTTAGCATTATGTTGCCTTTTGATAGATTGTATGTACTCGCTTTGTTGGCTTATGATAAGAGCTTGTAGGCACTAATATATGAATGTGATTTTTAATTAAATTAAATGTTATGAATTACATGTTTCCTGTGTATGTTGAATATGATGTGTACAGAGGTGTGATTGTTCATAGATAATTATTTATGGATTAGTATTAATAATGGGTATGTTTTATGATTATGTCAATTGATGGCGATGAACTGTGGGTCGGTAATTTCATTAGTAGGTCGGTAATTGTTTGGCTTTACCGACTGATGATGTGTCAGTAAAAAGATGTTTATACCGACCAATATGATAAGTCGGTAAAGGTCTTTACCGACCTATCGGTAAAGGGTTTTTTACCGATTGATGATAAGTTGTTAATAGTGAACCGGAGTGTAGTGCCAAGACCATAGTAAGAACAAGTGTACTCTCACGGCAATGGAGGCACTTGTGGATGTTTCTTCATTCCCTCCGTTTCACTGAGGTCTTGTTACCTAGCAACTACTGCTGGGTACACTTGGACCTATAATAAAGGAATACCTTGACGCTAACAAGGTACACCATTTTATTGAGTCCCTTCGATGGTTCACAAGAATCAAGGGACAATTTTGAGAAGGCTGTCCGTTGTGATGTTCTCTGGCAGTGCTGACTGTCCTGATGCAGTCAATGGTGCCATAGCTTCTGCAATTGAGCGTGGTGTCAAGGATATTGATGTGGCACTTGTTGGACGCATGAAATATGAGTTCGCATCATGGCTGTTATCTAGTGGCAGGAGCGAGCCGCTGACCAGTTTATGCCTGAATAATTGCACGCTTTCTGTCTCCTATGATTTAGAGGATTTTCTTCTCTGACGAAACTTGTTCTCGTCTCGATGCATATGAACCTGAGGTAGGTGCAAATTCTCCTCATGAACTGCACGAACTTGTAGAGTTTACACCTGATGGAAATATCCAATATCAGGATGCTACGATTTACAAGGCTAAAGGAACTGTTGCGGTCTTGGTCTTTTCCATGTGGCAAGTTCAAGACTGATACACAGGCTCTGGAGAGACTTGAGTACTGTGGGGCAGCTTCTCCCAGCGTCTACATTACAGTCTTTGGCATGCCTTGAACATGTTTCCCTACAGTATGTTTTTTATGACCATTCTGACTGCTATGCTGAGAAGATAGAGGGCATGTCTACTTGCTTTCCTTATGTGAAGAGCCTACACCTCAGTTATGAAGTGCCCAAGGTGAGAAGGGGAACAGTCATGTTATTCGTCAATAATCTTGTGATGTTACTGCATAACTAACTAACCAGTTTATTTCTGTATGACAGTTTGCCAAGCCAGGAGCGCTGGCCATTTTCTCTGGCGTCGAAGTCCTAATTTTGAACATCACTATGAAACCATCGGATGATCTTCACTGGATTGCTGTTTCTGGTTGCTGCACCGTGTTTAGAAACGCTACGAACTAGTGTATGATTTTTTTATCAGACAAGTATTTTATATTATCATGTTCCAAATACTAGTCATTTATTTCAAAGGGAATAATCTCATTCATATTTTTTGACCTTCACATTCCAGGTATGCTATTTATCATGTTTTGAATCCCATAAGGGTGTATTGTGGGATGTTTTCGACTTTCAACACATTAATCTGAAGGAGCTCGTGATGTTCGACTTAATGGGAAGATATAACGAGATAGGTTTTGCTAGACTACTGCTCCGCAGAGCTTCCAATTTGCTGATGATCTCCAGTTGGTGCATGCCCCCTAAATGACCCCGTTGCCAAGAAATTAATTCATCCCTCGGGACAATCAGTTTGTTCTCTCTAAGTTATTGGAGGTTGCTTCTCCCTGGACTAATGTGTTATTCATGTAGTTTGTTGTATTCTAAGACACCTCTATATGCAATGTGGTATGTGACGTTATTTTTAACGGGTACTAAGCCTAATAATATGTTATTGTATGCTGTTTCTTTTATATGGGTGTTGTTGAGGAAGAAGTTTGTTTCCCGTGCTGGGATGTGATGATAATTTTTAAGGGTGCCTTTGGTTAGGATGTTTTTGGCTTTTGAATTTTGCAAAAGTAAAAAGCACAATCCAAGGGGTGAATTTTTATAAAAGTGCTTTCGAGAAAGAAGCTTAATCTTAGAACAAAAGCAAAAGTAGGTCTGGACTTGCTTTTGCCAGCTGTGAGCGTCGGTTTATATATATTATAATTATATTACATAATTCTAATTCTAATTATATATTATATAATTATAATTTTATAATATAATTATAATTATATATTACTATAGTTACAATTATGTAATATATCATTATAATTATGTAATATAATTATATAAAGAAGCTGCTATTAGCTTATTCTTCACCGGACCCGATTCAGCTCAGCGCGTGCTCGAACCACGCCCCCGCACTCTCCGCCGCCGCACTAAATTCTTAGCTTGAGATGCCCCCCCCGGGACACCGCTCACCACCGCGGCTGGCGTCGCCTCGCCCCACCCGCACCTCGCCCCCCGCCGCCAAGCCTACCTTGCTCCATTTTCTATGTTCGGTGACAGAGAGGATGAGATTTTGATATAAATCCACGCAGTTAAGAGATTCTCCGGTGATGATGACGATAACGGCTGCGCCGTAGAAACTCTAGAAATTACTGAATGCAATGACGTGATCCGCACTGATGAAAAGAAATTACTGAAGAAACTGAAGAAAATTACTGAAGAATTAAAAATTACTCACGGAGTCGTGAAACTACCGACACGATCGTAACAAAAAATTATTGAAAGTATATTAATAAAAAAAAGTTGGTTGGTTGATTGGCGTGCGCGGAGGGGCGCGGGCCCCAGTTGGTTTTGATCAGTTGACTTGGTCGTTAGCTGGTTAATTGGTCATAGGTGAATAATAAGCTATTCTTTACCTAAGGTGAAGAATAGCAAATGTATAACTATATATTACTATAGTTACAATTATGAAATATATAATTACAATTATGTAATTTAATTATAATTATATAATTAAAATAATATTGTAATTATATATACTACATAATTATAATTACGATAGCACTACACCTCGGTCGCTTGCGCACCTCCGAACAGACCCATGTGCGCGCCCGACGGACCCGACCCCTTGCTCTTCCTCCGCCAGCCCCCGCCACCTCCGTTGCCGCCCTCCATCGCCGTCGCTCTAATTCAGCACATGACGCCCCTGCGTGGACACCGTTCACCTCCAGCGACCTCCCTCACGACCGGCGCCGCCCAACCCGCACCACTTCCCCCACCACTCAGCCTACATTCCTTTATTTTCTATGTTTGACGGTAGAGTGAAGAAACTCTGGTATACAAATCCACCCAGATAAGAGATTCTCCGGTGACGATGGTGGCGGACGGCTATGTCGCGAGCTTGCCTGTGATGAGATTTGCTCTGAAAGACAGAAATTACTAAGGAATCTAGAGAAATTACTAAAAAGAAGTGAAAATTACTGAATAAATTTGCAAAAATTACTGAAGGATTCAAAGGAAATTACTGAACGCGATAAAATTACTGAAGTAGGCTAAAGAAAATTGCAACATGACTCAGTTGGTTGGCTGGGTCAATACAGGCGAGCAGGTCAATGCGCGCGAGGTGCGAACGAGCTTTGCGGGGCGCGGTCCCACACACCCTGGGTGTTGAATGGTAATTGTAATTATAATTATATATTACTATAGTTATAATTATGTAATATATAATTATATTATATAACTATTTATATTATAATTATATAAATATAATTATTATATATATATAAATTATTTTGCAATTTCACAACTCACAGCTGCTTTAACCCAAACAGCTTTTATCTTTTTTACAGCTCATATTCTACAATAGCTTTTTCAAAGCTCACATCGTACAGCACCTTTTTCACAGCTTCCAGCTCAACCAAATACACTCTAAATACTTTGGTTGTTTGGTCACAGTTTGAACTGTATTTCTGTGTACATGAGCACGGTTTTGGAGAAAGGTTATGCGATTATTTCTCTGCTTGGTTTCTGTTTTACCCTTTAAAATATGCAATTTCGGGTCGAGAGGAACAAGTTTTAGCCAAAGGGACTGCCAAAACTACGCCACCTCACAACCCTTTAATCATAAGTCCATTGATTTGAATTTTCTTTTAGCTTTATTTCGATTTATTCTTGATGTTATTTTACATTATTTAAGCTTTCATTTCCAATCGTTCTATCCATGCATCTGATTTTCTAGTTCTTTATTCAAATTGTTCTATGGCTTCTTATGATTTATTCTAGGCGTACTTGTATTTTTCCAGTCATTTTGTAAAATTGTTCCAACAAAATTTGTTTGGGACTGGTTCCGACCACCTCTTCAAACGATTGAGGTGAAGGCTAACGGGCAAAAGAGGCTACTGACAGTCTGGCACCCATGAGGATCAAGGGGTTATTTGAAGGGATGAAATCTTTTTTTTTTTTTGAAGGTCAGTATGTCCAAGAGAGCTTGTTTTCATTCATATGCAAGAAATTGTATATAAATTGGCCGAGGAAGGCAAATTACATAACATTAATTCCTTGAAAGGGTAGCCATCAATGTGTCAATACTTTAAGCAATTAAAAGGATTTTTCGTGCCAGCAAAATTCAGAGCATTCTTTGACAGGGCATCAGCTATATATAAGAGTCTCGCTAAGGTAGACCAAATGATATACTTTGACCTCCTAGAAAGAAAGTAAGACTAGATATCAAGCTCAGCTCTTAAATTTTATAGTTTCTAAAACTATTGTATGCAACAGTTTCCAAAACAATCTAATAAATTCCAAATCGACTGCTATAAATATAAAGTTGCTATTTCTACCAATGGGCACCACTGTGCCCTGGATTTGATTTAGGATCAATTTAATATCTTTTGTGGTATTGATGATTCTACAATCTGGGATATTTTGATCAGGATTTGGGATGTAGGAGATCACAGGCAATCTGACATGAAGGTGCAACCAGTAAGCTTCAAAATTGTTAAGATATAAATCTCCAAGTATAAACTTAACACCTTCACATGGATTACTGAACCTGCAAAAACTGTTTTTGCTTGAATATGAAGTGACCAATGTGGCTGGTCTTTAGAGTTAGAAAAGCATATTCCTAAACCAGATTGACTGTCTTGATTATAGGATGCATCAGTCCTACAACAAAAACTAAAGGAAGTTATCGAAATATCTTGTTGTTGTTAGTGCATCTAGACCCTTTGTGGGTTTGGTGATAAATGACAATGTAATTAAAGAGCTAACGAGTTCAATTTAGTTGTATGAAGAATTGTAGGTACTCAAAAAGAGAGAAAAGAAGTGAGTGCCTCAACCAGAGCTTATTGGATTTTCTTATGGTTTTTATTTTATTCTTGAGTTTAGGCATGTCGTACTATTAAAAAAGATGGAAAATGAAGTGAAAAACCAAAGCAAATGCTCAAAAACTCCAACCAAATCAAATTTCAAGAACACTCCTAGCCGGAGTGTCCGACCCATTTTATTCACTTTGTAGAGAACCCCTTGCCGGAGTGTCCGGCTATGAGCCGAAGATTCCGTGCCATTTTTCTTTGGACTTCGGAGGACCCTTTGCCAGAGTATCTGGCCCTGAGCCAGATAGTCTAGGGTATTTTTTTTACTAAGTCCAAAGGACCCCTCGCCGGAGTGTTCGGTCCTAAGCCGAAGACTCTGGGCTCCGCACAACTTTTCCAAAGGACTCCTCATCGGAGTGCCCGGCCCTGGATCGGAGACACCAAAGTCGAAGTGTCTGACCCTGGCCTAGAGACTCTGGTGGCTCTAACACATCTTAGCCTTAGTTTTGACTTGAACACCTTTGAGCTCACTTTCTAACTCTCTCATACTCTTGCTAAGGTTTACTTGGTTAGATTTGAGCAAGGGAAGTGAGAGAGACATCCTTCAAAGGCTTTGAGAGCATCCCTTTGATTCCGAAGAGCATTTATGGAGGTAAAAGCTTGATTTCGCATTTGTTACTCTTGGAGCTTTCAACTCCTAGACGACTAGGCATACTTGGGAGCTCACAACTCTTGTGGTGAAGCCCCAAATAGTTTGTATTGCTCTTTTGAATGGGATTTAATAGTGAAGCACTCAACTGGATCTTAGTGGTCGTTTTGAGAGAGAAAAAGGGTTGAGCAAAATCGGTTCCTCGTGAATCTCTCAACGTAGACGTAGGATCCTTAGTGGGTCCGAACTTCGAGATAAATCTTTGTGTCTCCGTGTGCTTCTTCTTTTTCTACCAGTTTGGAATCACTTACCCTCTTTGTTTACTTTTTGGCATCGATCTATTAGGGTAGCTTGTTCTAGCCTTGTTTACTCGTTTTTGCATGCTCTAGAGCTTCTGTGCTGCCTTTTGGTTTAAGTAGTTTTGCTAGATCTTGCTTAAATTATTGCATTCAAAGTTCTCAAGGTTTGCCGGAGTGTCTGACAAGGCCCTCTGTTCAGCCGGAGTCTCTGACCCTTGGAGTGTTCGGCCAGGAGCCAGAGTGTCCAGTAAAGAACTGACAACTTTGTTTAAGTCTTAATTTGCAGAAAATTTTAGGTTGACCTATTCACCCTCCTCTAAGCTACTTTTAGTTGCATTATGCTTGAATATTAAAGAGAGAATAAAGGTTTATCATCTTCAATGTTGTGAGCTTCATATTGGGCTTTTTGAGATGCTTTTGCTTGGTAAATGACAGATTGAAAAGTCCAATTTTTGTTTTGAAATCTAAGTTCATTCCTGTCTTTTCAAATGAACCAAAGGATATAGTAAACAAGATCAATATGCTCCTGAGTATTTAAGGAGTCAATAATAAAATGCAAACTGTGAGCACTGGACTCATGTAATCTATTACTCTCTAAGTGAGAGTTTAATTTCCATTATTCCACTTCAATCGCCTCTAAATTGACCCTAACCCAGCATAGGCTTTGTCGAGATCACGTACGGGTACTTGACAGTTCATGTTCGATCGTGTAAGAACCTGAGTTAGGGGTCGGGCGACCGCGGGATCCGACCTCTCAGGCGGCAATCTACGATAGCCAAGCCTTAGTCGCACTAAGGCACGGAGACTTCGGCCTCCAAAAGCCGACCCCCGGGGGTAGGCGCTACGTTATGGTACATTTACTCTGATGGTTAGCTGCCATCTGTCCTGACGGGACAGGACAGGATTCACCACGGTGACACTCCAGTAGAAAGCTGCAACGGCCGCAGGACAGAACGTGACAGCACTGTAGCAGGCACAGCGGTGCCGGACAAACGCCATAGTGCCCGTCGCTGCGTAAGACGCGACTAGTTACGACCGCGTCTAGACGAAGCGAAATAATGACGACAACAGCAGAAAGGCTCACCTGTCGGCGAGACGGCAGGATCGCGTAGGACCTACTATTTGTAACCCCGAGCCCCCTCTATATAAAGAGAGCCCGAGGAGCGATAGGAACAACAAATGGGCAACGAACCACATCACGACAGAATAAAACAAAACAACCCCTAAACAGTCTCGAATATACGAGAGACAAATCTACGAGCTCTCTTAGAGCCTAAAGTCCTTACATCCTTTCGAGCAAGTGCCTCCACTCGCCCACGTTCTGGATCCTCTCGCCAAGAGAAAATCCTGCCTTTGTAATATTATCATCGAGATAATCTGCTCTCTGAACGTAGGGTATTATGCTACTCGAGGTGGCCTGAACTAGGTAAAATCTCTTTGAGTCTTCTTTATACCAGGCTACATCGAATTTGAAAACACATCTCCCCCGCGATCATAATGTCGATGGTCAGAACGTCGACAGGCTTAGCATTCATATGAGGTCGTTCTATTTGGCCTAGAAAAGCTTGACCAAACTGGAACATCTTCGGTTTTGGCGCGACCGAAGTTCTAATAAATCCTCCTTAAATGGTGGTGATCCCTTTTTTTTAAAGGCCGAAATGGTCGGTCGGCCAGTTCGGCTGCCCCTAACGAAGTTTCGCGGGCAGAACGGTGACTTGGTTCCCACGTGCCTCATCGAGGCGACCGGCAGAAAGCGAGGAGAAGGATCGATCGCCGGATCCCAGAATTCGCAGTTTGAAAGCGGACCTCGCTCGTGGCGCCCCTTTCCGTCGGTCCACGAGGATCCGATTCGACCGTTGAGCCTATTGCTGGGAAGAACAAATACTCGCGGCGTTCAGTAAAAATAAATAAGAGAGCCTGATCCTGCCAGAGCGCGACTAAAACGAGCTAGATCAACTGGTCACTCCTTCGGCGTCTGATGACAGTAATAGCACGAAGAAACGACGTGGAAAGAGTTCCCGACGGATCATTCAAAAGCAAGCAGCGCAACGAGAACCCAGACTAGAGAGCCGCGAAGCTACGCCAAACGCGCCCTGCCCTCGTCCTTTAGCCACCACCCGCTCACTCGCTCGTCTTCACCAGCAGCCACTGACGCGCGAGTACAGCGCGGGGCAGCTAGCTAGCAGCTCTTGATTGAGCACCCTCCCGCCGCTCGCCCACATAAGGCACGGCCAGCTCGGACCTGAAAGGAATCGGCCACCAGCTCCTCCGTCCTCTCCTCTGTTCCGCGAAAGAATTCCGCTCCTGGCAGAGTTAACTGTTCTTCTTCGGGTACTCTACTCTTCTATCGCTTTCTTCCGTCCGCGATGGAGGTGGCGCTGGTGCTTGTCGCGGCGGCGCTCCTGGCGTCATCAACCCTCGTCGCTTCGGGTACGTAACTGACCGAGCCGCGTTCTCGCTTCTTTCCTTTCTTTTTTTTTGATTCAGGGGACGCGGAAATGCAATCTGCTACTAGTCTAGTCGGATTGTTTGCGTGAGCTTTCTCTGGCGCTCTGCTTTCTCTGACGCTAGCTTTCACTACTGCAGAGTTCTGCGTGTGCCGGTCCGACCAGCCGACGACGGTGCTGCAGAAGGCGATCGACTTCTCGTGCGGGGACGGCGCGGACTGCAGCGCCATCCTCGAGGGCGGAAGCTGCTACAACCCCAACACCGTCGCCTCGCACTGCTCCTGGGCGGCCAACAGCTACTACCAGAACAACAAGGCCAAGGGCGCCACCTGCGACTTCGACGGCGCCGCCAGCATCTCGACCACCGACCCCAGTGAGTTGTTTCACGACTTCATCTGGCCCTCTCTTTCTTTCGTTTAATTGTTCGTCCTTGCAAATTTGCATTGTTTCATGCGTGCCGCATTGGCATTGCCTTGTTGATGTCTCTTGCAGGTTTCTCAGGGTGCACTTTCCCTTCAAGTGCCAGGTATGCCATTACCAGCCTCTTCGTTCCTTCACCAAACTTGCCAAGTTGTACTACCATAGTATTTTCCTTGTGGAACAACCAACGCAAACGCGCTACCGTGGAATACCGTCAAATCGATCCTCGCAAAGTAGTCAATAATCAATCAGTGTCCCCTTGCGCCTTTCAGCAGTTAACCATGCGTGCTCCATCGACACTAGTAAAATACTAACAGAAAGATCAAGTTGACGCTGTCACCCTGCAAGTAGCTCGTTACCTGCCGGCATTATCTGCTAATTTTGTTCACGACACGTTTTATTCGCATTGCATTAATATTGCTTTTAGAATTTCATGTAATATTATTTCGTCCCAACACTTGAACCTAGTGAGGTAACTCTACCTTACCCTTCACGGCGGCTTCTGCTCTCTTTCACAACCGACTGTACGACTTGAAGTGAGAGAGGGCACGCTTTCTCCTCAACAACTGACAGAAACGTTTTACCGACTTGGTCGGAAATCCAAATTCTCCATATCTTGTTTGTCACACATTACAATAATCTTCAGGTGTGCATATTTAGTAGTAAAAAATACTCCTCTCTCTGTCTTAAAATAACGTTTTTGACTTTTTAAAATCGTTTTTACCATTTATTTTATTAAAAAAATATAAAAATAAACAAATCAAATTTAAAATACTTCTAATAATGAATTATTTCACAATAAAATAAATAATTTTTTCATAAATTTTTTAATAAAATAAATAGTCAATGAGAAATGTTTAAAAATAAAAAATGATACTTGTTTTAGCAGGGAGAGAGTACAAAACAAACTAACAGCATTGTTTTTTTTTCTGCTGTCGATCTATGCTGAATGCAGCAGCACCACCGGGATGACGGGTGGCACCACGACCCCCGGCGGCGCGACGTCGGGCACCTTGAGCCCCGGCTTCGGCGCGGGGGCCAACGGCACCGGGATGGGCGGCAGCAGCAGTCTCGGACCAACGGGCATGAGCGCCGGCAGCCTCGACGCGGCGGCTGCGACCGGCCTGCTCCCGCGCGTCCAGCTCGCCCCATTCGTCGCCGTCGCAATCCTCTCGTTCCTATCACTATGAAGTACTGTACTATATTATACTTACTATACATTATTACGAAACAAAAAAGAGAAAAGAAACTTGGACGATTGGTTGGAGCGACGCCTTCAGAAGATCTCATTCCCAGCTGGTACGCAGTGGCATTAGTTGGAGTCTGGATTTCAGGCTGATTGTCATGGATCAGAATACACTACACGCTGTTGTGTGAGTTGAAGTAGGAAAGATGTCTCTTTCCTACAAGGGCCAATGTTGTCTTTCCTGTTCAGTCATTGGTCCCTTTCCTACAAGGACCAATGGTGTAGCTTACTTTTTCGTTATTTTGCAATCTTCTCCATGTAAATCGAGTATAATTCAGTCGGTGGTTTAGTTCAAGATTGGTTGGAGGCACGAATCAGGATGGATTCAGGCTTTCTATTCCTTTGCTGGTCGCGTCGTGGTGGTTACCTTGTCCCACTAAACATAGATAATCAATAGTTGGCGTCGACCTTCATGTGGCCATGTGGAAGTGTGGAACAGGCAACCCAACACGCTCTGAAATTATTATAGTTTTTCTCCTTTCCAGTCTTACATGGCGGCCGGGCCGGATACAAAACGTTAGTAAGCCGAATTAATAGAAAAACAAGAGGAAGGTTCGGGGGATTCTGCAGGAAAAACCATGCCCGCCAAATGCCAAAAGTTCAATCCCTGGGCAGGATTCTCACCGAAGATCATCAGAGGTCGGTGGAGCAGGTTCACGGAAGCCGGGAAGACCTGCTCTGTTTTGATGGATCGACCGACCCGCATGCGGCATGCGTCGGTGGCCACCGGTGAGAAGAGGAGCTCAGCTTCTTGGCTGTTGCTGCCATGGTGTTTGGGCATTACTGGCTGGCTCCGTTGGTCTGTTCTGCGCACGCAGGCAGGACCACGCGTGGTGGCGCGAGCGAACCAAGAAGCAATGCGGCGCCGCCTCCTAACGGCCCAAGATTGTACTGTACCTGCAGAGTGTTGGTACGGCGCTTTTTGAGTACCGTCTCGTATCAATAGAAGCTTATTTCTATTTTTTATTGACTATAATTTTAACTAATAATTTTTATAGATTCGATTAAATTTAAAAATTTAATATTTATATTTTTAAAATCATAAAAAATATTTTATAATTTATATTATTAAAATTAACTAAATTTATCAAAATCATAGATCAAAATTGTAAGTACCTAAACTGGTGAGGCAGTCGCCGCAGCAGGCTAGCTTGGCTCGCTCTCCCTCCGTTTGCGACCATGTGCCTTTTTTTTTCTCCCTTTTTGCGAATGGGAGCTTGATTAAATATTGTTACACAGTCGGAGTTCTTAGGTTTGATTTCCATCCAAAACTGATCTTTTCTCTTTCGGCCAAGCACATGGCCCAGACAAGTCTTTCAAATTGATCCCTATACTACAGCTGAAATTTCCGTGGTTTTTTCGCCGACAACCAGAAGGTCCGAACCGTTACAATCAATTGTTCTGCATCAATAGTTGATTGCAACAATATTCTAATGAGTCCATCATGGAGGATCATTGAAAAGTTTTTTACAAATAATATTATTTTAATGAAAATTACATATATAGGATTTAAAAAAAATTACAGAAAATAATAGTCAATGGTGCATCAGTTAGACCCTTATTTCCTCCGTTCAACGTTTTAAGAATCTGGAGCTACTTTCATTTATCTACAAATATAAGTGTCGGGATCGTGTGTACGCCGGTTACCTATGGACCCGAAGTAAATACGAAGATCTAGCCATGGGGTACGGCCCAAAGACCAATCTTCAGCCTATGAAGTACTTCATCACATCATGCCAGAAGAATGTCTCGACCCCTGAGGGTCGGGGTCACACGAGCTCAACGGCCCGACCACCGAAGGGTCGACGCCAGAAGCCAACACTCCCGCCCGACCCCCAGGGGTTGGCCATTGCGTTAACGATCAACTTTTGACAAGCACAGAGATTCTTAACGACGTACAACAAGAGGTAAAGTAGCCCTGCTGGAGGTAAAGCATTCCAGAAGGAGATAAAACAACCAGACGATCGGTAAAGCGTTTTGACGGGTGGGAAAGCGAAACGGAAAAGTGTCTTTTGTCCCCTATGACTGGACAAAGGATGATCGAAGGACATCGATAGCCCTGCTTCGGTGCCAATGGGCGCTGGAGGATCAACTTCGGCGTCGACCACGACCCCATCCGTCAGAGGGCCGCTAGGTTCCGTGGGCACCAAGTTTGTAACCCCTGTCTAACCCTTATATAAAGGGGTACTAGGAGTTTTGGACTATAAGTTCGAATAATTCATTGTAACCACATCCACATATGTGTTTTAGGGTTTTTGCTTGTTCCAGGACTTTTCCGCCGTTGTACTCGTGTTCTTGAGTTCATACGATTCACCCACTCTCCCAAGACGTAAGATACTACGCCTCCATGGCGGCTCGAACTAGGTTAACTCTTGAGTCTTTTGTAGATTATGTCACCTCGAATACAAAGAGCGCACCGTATCTCTTTCTAATTACGTAAATTTTATTGTGCCAGTGGTCAAAAAGCCGAACATTGGCATGCCAGGTAGAGGGTTTTCGTGGTGCGTTTTCACTTCGCTTTTTGATGGCTTCAATTTTCGCCTGGTGGGAGAGACTTTGATCTCTCACCTTCGTTTTGGGAGTTTCACGGTAGCCATTGCTCGTGATGGTCGATCGTGGAGCATCTCTGTCTTCGCTGCTGGCCAGGTCTTCTGCTTTGAAAGCCTGGACTTCGTCGCCGACAACGGCGACGAGCTTCGTCTTCAGGCCCTGCGCAAGAGGCGCGCGATCCGTCATCGTTAGGCTCACATTGTGCTAGGTCACAACCCGGCTCGGGAGTGCTTCATGGGCAGGCTCCCAAGGCTGCGGAGGAGAGGACTCCCGGCAAGACCCTCGAGCCTGGGCATGTTCCACCTATCAGCATATCATGGACGGCGGTACATCCATCTTCAACACGCCGTACGAGAACCTAGTGGCGGCAGCGTACGTCCTCCACGAGTCCGCCACGCCCGACAACTCCATGCTCAAAGAGACCTACGATCGTCTACGCGTCTACCTCGACGACGCGCTTCAACAACTCAAACCATCATTTCGACCACAGCACCCCGAGGTCTGCAACTCTCAGCGACCGCGCGCCGATCGACATAGTTCGGCCCGCGACAGCCACAACGGTCGGACCGAGGCATGAGATCCTCTATCGCCGACTGGCTCCGTTTGCTGGCGCCTCGAGGAGCATCGCGACGTCTGCCACACCATCGATGCAAGAAGGCAAGCCAGGAGTGAGCGCTACACCGAGTCCAGGTAGGAACGAACTCCTGACCACTGCGACCGTCGGTGCAGCTATGACCACATCTGGAGCCTCAGCCCAGACGAGGTCGGGCCCCAGGCGTTCGGGACTCAAATTCGGAGAGCCACGTTCCCATAGAGATTCTGCGCTCCGACCAACATCACCAAGTATACCGGTGAGACCAACCTGCCCACTGGCTCGAAGATTATCACCTCGTCTGCAGAGCCGAGGGTGCAGATGACCTGTTCGAAGATTATCACCTCCTCCTGGACTTCGACGGTGGCAGTCGAGGGAGGCGGCAGCCGTATCACGTCGCCAACCCTTGGGGCGGTGGTCGATGGGTCTTGAACCACGGCCGTTGGGGATGGCGTCACCATAGGCGCCGCGACCTCAGCCCTAGCGTCGGCTCCTCCTCCAGTATCCCCGAACGTCGATGTAACGGCAACCGCGGCGCATAGCAGCAATCGACGATGAGGGCCCGTAAAATTTCAAAATAGGTCAGACACGAGCTAAACTAAATAGCGCTCACAAATAAGTTAAGATGCAGGGACTTACACCTTCGAAATGGCGCATCGGGATCCTTCGGACCTAGGGCAGCGCTCGAGGACTGAATCGGTCCAATCTCCGCCACCTGGACCGTGGAGGCAGTTGGAAGAACTCCGGATTCGACCTCGGCGCCTTTTGAGCCCTCGGTCCTTGTCTTCTTGGATGGGGGCAGGACCACATCCTCGGATGACGCAGAACTCCCGACGTCGACAGGGACCACCGTCTGCGATCCGGTGGCCCCAGAGGTCGGGGTCAGGACCCCCTACCAGGCGCTTGTTGCCGACGGGGACCCGGCGAGCGAAGCGCTGGCCGACCCCTGAGTCGACCGGGTAGCCGGCGAGGTAGCAGCCGGGCTGCCAACGGGGAATTGCTTGAAGTCCTCGCCACGCCGTTTCTTGACAACTTTCTTTTTCTTGGCCGAGGACGCGCCCGCTGCGCTCGTCTCGACAACATCCACAGCACCCAACCCCGAGCCGAGCGCGGTCTTCGACAGACCCTATGACGACAACAACGACTAAGTCCACGATTTCTACTTATGACCGACCTAAGCTACTCTACGAATTTGAATGACAAGGGCGACAGGAAGCTGACTTACCAGGGTCCGCGATCTTTATCTAGAAGCAGCGGCCCCTTGGTCCCCTCATCGACGACCTCCCCTTCAAGCATCCTGGCAACCCGACTGATGACTTGCTTGTTCTCCAGCTCCATCCCGACCACCTCTCGGGTGACGTCGTCTTTCCCTTCGTAGTTGTTCATGGGGTGGATCCGGAGGCGGAGTGGCTGAATGCGGCGCCGCACAAATGTGGCAATGACAGCGGCACCATTCAACCTCGCATCCCGCAACTGCCTGATCTTGAGCAGCAGCGGCTTCAGTGACTCTTTCTCCTCGGCCGACAGCTTCTCCTTCCACACATCGGTTACTTCAGCTGGCGCGTCGTGAAAGGCCGAGAGCCCGTTTTGGCATTCTTGATGTAGAAGCACCCATCGTGCCAGCCCTTCAGCAATTTCTTCAGCGGCACCTTAATATACTCCTTCACCTTGGAGCTCCGGAGCATGATCGCCGTGTCACCGACTCGCCGAGCTGTACCGGCCTCTAGTTGCTGGCTGGCGTGGAAGAAGTAGCGCCAGAGCCAGAGACTTGGCTCGACCCCCAGGTATGCCTCGCTGAGCGTGACGAAGACCGCGATCTGAAGGATGCCCTCTGAGGTTGAGGTGGTGGAGACACACGCCATAGTGGATGAGCAGCGTGCAGAATAAGAGGGTGGTTGGCTGCGCCTGTCCGCGTTCATGGAAGGCGAGGAAGCTGACGATCTGCCCGTCTGCCAGCGACAGCATCTCCTGGTCCTTCGTTGCCTCCCATTCGCCGGCCTCCTTCGTTGGCAACAAGCCGGCCTCCTAGTACGATTTGAGCGCCTCCTCTGAGACGGCGGATTTCTTCTAGGCGATATCCATGGCGATGATGACGAGACGATGGCGATGAAGACGAAGACGATCACATCGACTCGCCGGCGGTGACGAAGATAGTGGCGACGAGCCCAGGCGCGAGAGTGAGCGAAGGCGAGGAAACTTGAAGGCGAAGGCAACAAGTGGGCAAGTGGATTTCAAAATCCCTCGCGCCCCTTTTTAAAGAAAACCAGGGGGTCAACGTTTCTCACCCCCACAACCCACGACGCGACGGCGCAGTAACTGCGCCCTCATGGGTGCGCGCAGCGATGTGCACCCACAATGCCGGCACCCCGTCCATTGACAAGTGGGACCGGGCACCACCTCGCCACCTCTGTCGTGAAGGAGGTGACGTGTGCCTGTCTAACACGTCAGTAAATGGCTAACAGGCACCAGTTAACGGGACGCGCATGCGCGAACCATCGCACTCCCACGACCATTCGATCGACACCATCCAACCGTTCGGATCGCACGACGGTTAAAATTCCCAAACATGTTATCCGCTCTCCACATGGAGGCGGCGGAATCGCACGATTGTCGGAGCCGTTACCGACATCTGTTACTAACTCCGTGACATCGAACTACACGGATCAGGGCAGAATCGGGTCGGACGTCAAGTCGATTGGCCCGACACTTGCCCGGGGCGCTCATCATGGGAAACAGTTGGCTTGTCCATCCCGACCTAGGTGCGATGCCGATCATGAGACGAGGTCGGCCCGACCGGCTCAATCTAGACATCCATCCCAACACTTAACCGACGACAAAAAATCAGTTTTGACCGACCCGATGGTTGGATACTTTCACCTCGAGGACTAAAGCCCCGACCGACCATTCGGATCGCCCAAGGGCTACACCCTACGGGCGCGCTCACGCGCCCCCGTAGGATTTCTACGCAATGAAGACGAAGATTCAACCTCTGACCGACTCTTCAGATCGCTCGAGGGCTACGCTCTACAGGCGCGCTCGTGCACACACGTACGATTAACGACTGAAGACTAACGACCAAGCAAGGATTAAACCTCCGACCGACCCTTTCTAATCGCCAGAGGGCTCAGGGTCTACGCCCTATAGGTGCGCTCGCGCGCCCCTATAGAATCACACATCGACGACCATCGAAGGTCAGCCCTGCGCCGCCTCAATGAAGACTTGCAAACGGCGCAGGATTCGAGGGCTACTGTCGAAATCATGTACCTCAGGTACCTATAGGTCTGGACTGAATACGAAGACCCGGCCATGGGCTATGGCCGATGGACCAATCTACAGCCCATGAAGGACTTTATCACATCATGTCAATGAAGAATGTCCCGACCCCCGATGGTCGAGGCCACACGAGCACAACGGCCCGCCCACCAAAAGGTCAAGAACACGTGATGATAAGATTTAATCAGCCAACGGCTAGAAGCCAACACTTCCGCCCAACCCCTAGGGGTCGGCCACCACCTTAACGGTCAACTTCTGACGAGCACAGAAATTCCTGACAACATATAGCAGGAGGTAAAGCAGCTCTACCAGAGGTAGAGCATTACAGAAGGAGGTAAAGCAACCAGACGATCGGTAAAGCGTTTCGACGGGCTGTAAAGCAAAACAGAAAAGTGTCTTTTGTCTTCTACGACTGGACAAAGGACGATCGTAGAACACCGACAGTCTGCTCTGGCACCAGTGGATCAACTTCGACGACGATCGCGACCCTACCCGTCAGAGGGCCGCTAGGTTCCGTAGGCGTCAAGTTTGTAACCTCGGTCCAACCTCTATATAAAGGGATACCGAGTCTTAGACGATAAGTTCAAATAGTCTATTGTAACCACATCTACATACGCGTGCTAGGGTTTTTACTCATGCTAAGACCCTTCCGCCGTTGTACTCGTGTTCTTAAGTTCATACGATCCACTCACTCTCCTTGAACGTAGGGTATTACACCTCTGTAGCGGTTTAAACCAGGTTAACTCTTGAGTCTTTCGTAGATTAGGTCAATTTGAATATGAAAAGTGTACCATATCTTCCTTCGATTACGTAGATTTTACTGTGCCGGTGGTTAGAATGCCGACAATAAAGATTAAGCGTGGGTCCCATGCATTTTACTCATTCGACCCACACACCCAGTCCCACCCCAACCTTATACTATGCCACACAGGTCCTCCCCTTCCTCCCCCATGAGGGCGATGGCACCGCATCAATCCTCTTCCTTCTCCACGCGCACTAGGGCGACACTTCTCTTCCTCCTCCATGCGCACCACGGCAGCGCCCCTCTTTCTCCATGGGGACCAGGTGCCACGAAGAAAACTGTTGGTCATTTTTCGTGGCTGGTGACTCCAAACCGCGGCCTCATCGCCCCCACCCTTGATGTGTCATGTGTGGCTGCAAAGCTTCCTCCTGCTCTGGGTTGGCTGGCAACAAGGATTTATTTTTTTTGGGGTAAAAGCAGCATTCAACGGACGTTTGCTGGTTATTTGCTTTCATCCTTCCCACCTCTTAGAAACTGCATGAATGCTTATATATCTGGACAGAGAAAGTAGTTGTTTTTTGAAACATCGGTTAAACTATAAGTAAAAGGTCAATGAGTAACTGACTAGGCTTCGCCCACAGGCCACGTCAAGCTGTATAGAATGTCAACGAACACATAGCATCGATTGGTCAGTGAGTGGCCTATAGCTGGTCACATAGCCCAGTCCATCGACAGCTAAACTATGGGTCCTTTCGGTTACTACCTGTATGGTAATAACTTTACATCAAGTCACTATCACTGTCATTGCTATTAAAAAACACAATTTTACTTTTCTGCCTACACACGGTAAAATATCCTCAATAGAGATGAGTTAAACTACGTGTACATAGAAAATGCACTCAAAATTATCTTTTCTTATAAATCTGACGGATGAAATCTCTCCACAGACACATCTTACAAATCTAACAGACGAGCTCCTCCAGATTTATCAGATCATGGACTCGTATAGATCATTGTTAGTTAACAAAACACAACTACCTGAACAAATATATGAGATCTAATAAAGTTGTTGGAAAACAAAACAAATTTATTTTAATATTAATATATTATTTTTAATATTTTTTTTAAACCATAGCATTAGCACAGATATTGAGACTAGTTTGATAAAAATATGTACCTTCTCCGTTCCAAAATAAGTATCATTTTTTTAATTTTAAAAATCAATATTTAATCATTCATATTATTTAAAAAATTGAGGAAAATATAAAAACAAACAAGTCATATTTAAAGTATTGCTACTAATAAAACATTGATAACCTAAAAGTCTAGAAATAA
>BCLG01001093.1:66879-93396 GCA_001602295.1 Zoysia matrella | reverse complement strand
TTAACTAATAATTTATATAAATCTAATTAACTTTAATAATATAAAAAAGTTAAATGTGAAACTGATTCTGATTGAGAAGTTAATTGCATGTTTTGCTTTTTTTTAGGGTTTACATATTTAGCCTGCTTTTTTAATATGAAGGTTGAGACTGACTCTACTCCAGAACGACCACTTGATTGTGTCAAGTTCTATCTAAAAGGATATATTTGCTCTTGCACTGTTGACTTTATTTTTGTTAATGTTCACATGAATGACCTTGTCTTGTAAATAAAAATCAAGAACGTATAAAACTTTTCAGCATTAATTGAATATATTTGAACTTCTTTCAAGTTAAAGTAATCTTTTGAAACATTTTGAATATAATTTAAATTTTCAATAATAGCTAAATTCACAAAATATGGCAAAATCTTCGTTAAATTAACCTACCAAACAACACATATAAAGTCATAGCTGAACATACATGCAACAAGATTAGAAAATGTACCCCAAGTCTCCTAGGCATCAAATCCATACTCACGGCTGCCTCTCGCTGCTAGAGTGGGAGTTATCTTTGGTCAAATAGCAACACCTAATTTGAAAGAAGAATAAAATCAAATGAGCAGCCATATAAAATCAACCTCCCAATCAGGTTGGACGGGGAAATGAAAACAAATGAGCTCTACTCACCTCCCTGCTGCTTCGGCACTACCTGGGGTCTTCCAACCTATCAGATGGGCCGCCTGTCCTGTGGGCTGTTGGCCGGTGCAGGCTAGTCTGGGTCCAAAGCAACCATCAGCCAAGGGTACAAAAGGAACAGACGCTGTTGACAAAGGGCATTAAAGAAATTTTCAGAAAAACTATTATTCTTCTTCTTCCTCCAGAGAATCCTCTTCCGGTTCTTCTTCCTAGTTCTATGCTGCAGTTTCCCTTCCTCTAATCCTCCCCTCTGATTACTTTTAACCCTTTTTATTTTAGCTTTTCATTTTTTTAATTGAAAAGTTAAAACTTGATAAGTTGAAACAAACAAAGTTTTAAAATTCTAGCTTTTAAAATACTGAAAAGGTAGCTTTTAAAATAATAACACTATAAAAAATATGTTAATCCGTGACATATTTATCGTGACGAATTCATAAATCATCATTAAAGATGACCTCCTACTAATCAGTGACGTTTTATCAAATTTGTCACAATTCGAATATTAATCGATGATATTTTATGAAATTCATCACAATTTGATCACTAATGAGTGACATTTTAAAATTTCGTTATAGTTTGACTAATAATAATGATGGTTTAAAAATTTCGTCAGGATAAAATTACCATGAGCGCCAAATCTTAAACATTTTTACCTCCCCTTTCTCACGAAAGCCAGAATCGAAACTTTACCTCTCCCCTTCTCTCCATCCACCACCGCCTGCGTGCGCCGCGCCCCCCAGCGGTGGCTCGCCGTCTTCACCTTCCAGGCCGCGCTCTCCGCCGCCGCATTGCCGCTTTACCTCGCGGCGGCCCCGTGCCGCGGCCACCCGCTCCTTGGGGCGCCCCGGGGCCTCCTCCTCATGCTCCACCCCTTCCTCTCCCGTGCCGCCACGGGGCTCCTCGCGCTCGCCCACCTCCTCACCACGTCCCCACACCCGCACCAGCCCCTGCTGCCGCGGCGTGCCCTCGCGGCCTCCCTCCTCACCGCGGCCGCCGGGCTCAGCCTGGGGGGCGCCGTCTCGCTGTTCCCCGACGACGCGGGGTGGGCTTCCATCGCTGGGCTTGCCTTCCACAGGGCCGTACTGGGCACCATGTTCCCTGCACGCTACTTTGGCTGTCAGAGGTTGTTGCTTCAGTTCCCCGTCGTGCAGGTGAGTGGATTGGGGGAAGTTAGGGCTATTTCAGGCTTATTAGACATAATATTGTTGTGATTTTGGACCTCTCGTCGCCCTACACGAGGGAGCGAGATCCACTGAGGTTACGCGGGCGACGGCAGACCGACGTTAGCCAGCCACAGCCATCCATGAAAATCCAACGGCAAGCGATGCACGTCTCCCTCGCTCGTGCAGCGCACGCGGCCCAAATCGGCCCAACAGCAGGAAAGGTGTTCGCCACAATGCCCCTATTCGATCGGAATCTGATTTTCAGTAAGCCATTTGGACGATTGGTACACTAAGTTATCATGGGTGCAATTGGGCAGGTAATGAGCAGCAACTTTTGTTAGGCTGATCTGTTTATAAATTTTCTACTGAAGATAGTTATCTAGGAAGTAGTTAGATGGTTAAGCAAGCAGAGTCGGATAAACCTGTGCAGCTGAAATTTTGAATATTTATTATCTTATTCCACAATCTTTTGTCACTTCTAGAAAAGTAGTAGCATAGATACACAAATATGGTTCTCAGATGATATTTCTTATAGTTTGGTGTGAGACTGCAATTATTCTCTCTGTTAAATCCGAAGACATGAGACAAAAGTAACTATGGTTGTCTAAGTACTGCCTCTCAATTGATGAGATTAGTTTAAATTTTTTTTTACTTCAATTGATGAGTTGGTCACAGATGCTGCAAACATCAAAGAGAGTTTCAGCATTTTTATATTGACAGCTGGTGTTTCCTTCTGCTTAGATTACAACAATTTATGACACGCTCTAATCTATGATGCGAGAAGCGTGTCTATATGTATTTTCGTCATAAACTGAGTTTTATGATGTTTTCTTGCATTCCATGACGAATTTAGTCCGTTATAGATTACAACAATTCTTGTCGTCGAATTAAAAGCTGAAAACTCATCCAAAGCTGTTTTTCTAGCTTTTAGTGTGCAGAAAAGCTAATTATATATTACAAAAACCAACAGTCACTCTTCCCTCAATCAATTTTTTAACTAGCCACCAATCAATTTTTTTAAAAGCTCAAAAGCTCCAGATTAAACAAGAAGCCCTTAATTCTCAAACATGCTATCATTCTCAAACTCTATTTCTTATTCTATCAGTGTACTCGTCCCGTATCCACCGGTCGTGGTGAGATTGAGGCTGTTAACAATCTAGTATTAGAGACATCGGTCCTTGAGGATGCCCTGCTCGTGGAGCAGAAAGCTGCCTTCAAGCTTCAGATGCAGTGGTTCCTCACCGCCCTGGATGAACGCTTCGCCACGCACGACACCAAGTGGGATGCACGCTGTGCTGCCTTCGCCAACTGTAGGGGCAGCGGCTACACAGCGTCGCTGTTGTGGCATCAGCACCTGCGGTAATCGGCGCCACGACCTTGGATGGCGGCGACTCCTGCCTCAGCAGCTTCCACTGTCGTGCGCTCACTAGGTGTTCAATGATATGCACCAAAGTCGACTCCGGGTCAGACGGAGCCCCTGACTCGTATTTGACTTTCGCCCTTTTGTTTCAGCTTCGTTTTTGAAATATACAAAAGTTAGCTTTTTTTTTTTAATGAACTAAAAGCTGAAAAGCTTTTGAGGACTGTTTTTCTACCTTTTAATGTACAGAAACGTTAAAAGTATATTAAAAAACTAACATTCAAATTTTATGAGCCAACTTCTCAACTAGCCACCAGTTAACTTTTTCAAAAGCTCAAAAGCTCTGGCTCAAACAAAAAAGCCTTACATCGCCACCATCGAGCTCTCTCTCAACCGTGTACCTCGTGCAATAAGCTCTCTCTCAACCGTGTACCTCGTGCTATTGCATCCGCGGGCGTCAACGGCAGCTGGGCAACACCGACAAAGAGGCATTCACCACCTGTTCAATGAAATGCCTCACCCTCAACATCGATGTCATGGCTGCCATTCCGGCCAGTTTCACCAAGGAGTCGTCTTCGACTCCAGAAGGAACAATGTTGAGTTCACGTTCACTGTTTTTTTCTCAAACACGCAGAAGAGCTGCGTATCATTTTGTTAAGAAGAAAAAAGGGTGAGAACCCATACAACACACACAAAACCTCCAACACCAAAAACTCTAAGTTATGTTTGTGCCAGTGCTAAAGGACGACCAAAATAACTAAACACACACAAAACCTCCAACACCAAAAACTCTAAGTTACGTTTGTGCCGGCGCTAAAGGACGACCAAAATAACTAACTAATCATCGGGCACAGGTGCTGAGAGGAAGGAGAGCCCTCAGGCACCAGCCAACTCCCAGTTCCTGCAATCTTCAACAGCTCTGAACATAGCTTCCTCCACATTAGGATTGAATCCATCAAAGACACACCGGTTTCGATGATTCCAAATTGTCCATGCTCCTAGAACAATGAGGGAGCTAAACCCCTGTCTTGACAATCCATTAGTACTGCTGCTTATCTTCGCCTACCAATCCAAGAAGGAAATATCAGCAGGCTGGGGACAAAGGGCTTGGAGTCCAAACTGATTCAGAAGATGGAACCAAAACTGGCGTGAAAAGACACATGAGACCAGCAAGTGGTTTATTGTTTCATTTTCTTGATCACATAAGGGGCACTGCTCAGGGTGATCCAGATCACATTTAGCTAAACGATCAGCGGTCCAACAACTGTTGTGCGCCACTAACCAGATGAAAAAACGACATTTTGGCGGTGCCCAAGACTTCCAAACTTTCTCCCGGTGGTCAAAGAGGGTTGACCCACTGAACAAACATTCATAAGCTGATTTTGATGAATATTTCCCATTGTTAGAAAACCTCCAGACGTGCACATCCTCTGATTCCGGTTGTAGCTCAACCTCCATGTATGTCCCAAAGATATAGAAATTCCACAATTACCCCAACTGTAAGGGCTCCCTGAAGATCAGACACCCAAGCATGGTTTATCAGTGCCTCCTGGACAGTTCTAGCATTCACACGTCTCTTGGGGATTATTCAACAAGCTGTGGGGCAATATCTGATATCTTTTTTCCTTGTAACCAACGGTCTTTCCAGAACAGTGTGTTAGAGCCATTACCTACTTCAGATATAACAGCAATGGAGAAAAAAGTTTTGACCTGTCTGGGCACTTGAATTTGGAACTCCTTCCATGGTTGGTGTGTTGGGTCCACATTCACCGTTGCCTTGACTAGCGACATCGACATCGCCATGTCTGCAACATGTTTGATGAAATGTCTCAGCCATTCCAGCGGTGTAGTGGCTGAAGCGACACATGCAGGTTGTTCCCAGTCGGGTCCCGACCGAGGCAATTGTGTGCTGCTGTCGCCGATTGTTTCCTATATCGACGAGTCCAGCCACAACACCATGACAAGCGTGCATCACGCTTCCTTGACATCGAGGAGCAGCAAGGTAATGACTGTCAGTCTTATTCTTTTTCCGGATGGTGATGAGTTTGAGAGCACTGGTTTCGGCTATCTGTTCAGTTTTGCTGATTGGAAAGATGGACGTCACCATGTATTGACTAAGCCTCCATGGATATTGTGTGCTAAAACAACTGTTTTCTGGTTCAAGCAAACACAACTAATTGCTGGATTTCTTTTGGAGGCATCACCATAGTTTAGCGAGCATATCATGAATGACACAAAAGCACTACAGATGATTCTCTAGTCCTTGTTACATAGCAGTGCAGCTTAGGTGTTTGTGATGTAGATAGCTTCTTATCTGCTCCCTGGTCACAAATTGAGTTCTTTTTTTTTTTTTTGCGACTGCTGCCATGGCCTTGCTTCTATTGTTCTGAAGCTAAAAGGAAGTCCAACTTGCTGCCCTCAGTCCCATACTCTCAAGTCACGGAGAAGAAATTACAGCTCCTGTGCTATTTGAAGCAATTGATGGTTTCTAGTAACAATAGTATTGAAGCCTTGCCTGATGGTCCTATTAACATCTGTCACCTACACTCAGTTCACTTTTGCTTTCATGAAGAAGCATTATTTCAATGTCTCGGGCAGAAGTATAGTCTTTTTATGCACTTGTTTGGATACTTGGATTTTGTTAATATCTAAGTGCCTTGCTGACTCAACAGTTGGTGTACCTTTGTGGTCACGGATATGTAAGAATCAATGACCACTTGAGTTTGGATAGAAAAGAAGTGGCAGATTATCTTGGGGGACAAGCTAGCATTTTCTATAGGGCCAATGGAAGCGTCTGGATATACTAGTTTGCAATTTTAATTTCTTGCATCTGAAATTTCTGTGAAATCCATTATGGAATACCATGAAGCTATGCTCTATGTCCAACAGAAAATGATTCTATGGGCAATCTGATGGCCTACCCTCTATTTGGATATCGTAGTCAAACTGTTTAGTTCGTGTGACGCATCAGACGTGTGGTGAATTTTTGCTGCTACCTTGCAAACAAAAATCAAAGCAGAGACTCGTGTCCTAGATAGTGTAAACCATGATTTTATTGGGGGCTGTGTCTTACGTGAGGAGTCATATACAAGCGATAACAAGAAATAGAATTCTGTCAAAGCATCAAACAGGTTTGAGGACAATAACTGATAATAGACAGGGAAAAATGTTAGTAGCTAGACATGCACATGGGATGGCTGAAGTTGTACGTGGAAAACAACTTGCTGTTAACAGAGACCAAGTACTGACATTTGTTCTTTCCATGGAGATACTCTGGTCTTTGTTCAACTACAGTTATGCCAATGTGTTAGGCTTTTGTCTGTCACCTGATTGGGCATGGTGTTCAGTTCTTGATGGCCAAGTATCACCTATATACTATTTGGAGCCAAATCAATTTATTATCACAGCAGAAGTGTGATCGCTTTTATGAGCTTGCGTGGCTCCGTTGGATTTCTTTGGCGCTGAAAGTAGAGATCAAATTGTTCAAGTTATATTCAGATGGTGGTGCAGTTCGTGCTGATTATCATGGATATGCAAGAATCATGGGTCGATTGAGTTTTGATGCTGAAGAAGTGACAGATTTTCATATGGGCCAGCTGGAATTTTCCATGGAGCTTATGCTGATATCCGGGTCAGCTGGCATGGAATTTGATTTTAGTGCCTCTAAAATTTATATACTCGTTGATGCCTGGATTATATTCAATTTCCAGAGGGTTGTCCTGCTGATCCATGAATCTGAATTGAACACTAGGTACAATCATTGCGATGCTGGTGCCGCTATGTTATGTACGCTTGAGAGCAAGCTGGATGTTAGGTGGGCTGCCTGTCTTGTGGGCTGTTGGCATACAAAAGGAACAGACGCTGTTAACACAGGGCATCGAAGAAATATTCAGAGAAGCTACTATTTTTTTTTTCTTCCTCCAGAGAATCCTCTTCCGGTTCTTCTTCCTCGTTTTATGCTGCAGTTTCTCTTCCTCTAATCCTCCCCTCTCTGATTTACTCAGTTCTCATACATGCTATCCTCCCCAAACTCTATTTCTAATTCTATTATCAGTGTACTCGTTTCCCTGTCCACGCGTGGTGGTAAGATTGGGGCTGTTAACACAACCTGACCCGTGGCCCGCATGAAACAAACAGGTTGCTCACGCGCAGCCCCGCCTGGCCACCACCCGCACGCACCCCGTGCTGCCTCGTGCGGTCATGCCTCGCCGGGCACACAGCACGCCACCCGCTGGAGCCAAGAAGCCCTGCGCACCGCATACCACCTGCACCAAAGCCACATGCGCGCAGCCCATCACGCACCTTAGGGGGCTCTGCGCAGAGGGACCTGGCGTTACCGCGCCCAACCCTAACCTTGCTGACGCTCGAGAGGCCGCCTGTGCGTGTGGGGGAGAGAGAGGGAGAACATAGCGCTTGGGGAGTTGGAGACCTCGGGCTGGTGATTTTCAACCCCGCAGGCACTCGTAGCCGGTTGGGTGGTGCGGTGAAATTTCTTCTGTCGCGCAGCTGCTTTATCCGTGGAAAGTTGGACCGGAGCCCAGCCTTTTGTTGGCTTTCGGGCACTCTCAATGCATACTTTTTAATGTAGTTTCTAAAGAAAATAGAGAAGATAATAAATTATTTTATAGATCTAATTTTCTTGAATGCATAGTTTCTATACTAATTTTTATGTAGAGAAATATTTATTTATCTTTTGCATGCTTTATAAATGATGTTCGATTAGTTGTGGCAAGATAGAAGTAAGCTAAGTTACAATATTGTGGCAGATTATGAAACCACAGTTTGGCTAAAGACAAAAATATGCATAGCATTGCAGCAGCACAGTTCAATATTTTTTCTTACACGGGAGTCTTGACAAGTACTTAACTTTATAATTAACTGAAGATAATGGACAGATACTATGACAACATGACCACACTCGACGATGAGAATATGACCATCCATCCACAGAGCACTCAGTTGAAACCACGCATCCATCCACACAGTAGCACAGCCATCCATCCACACAGCAGCCCTCCAGGCTCAAAAAAAAAAAAAAAAACCCTCCATTTCCATTGCAACGTTTTGCCTATAAGAAAATATTATGTGAGAATAGTATTATATCATCATTTCAATCCAGTAATTGCCACCTTGCAATGCTTTTTTTTTTAAGGAAATAGGCAGGATCAACTCCGAACATCACATGAGCTTCAACAGTTTCAATAAAATTCCACTTCTTCTCATTTGCACTAGTCTTTAAGACAGCAAGAAACATAGAAAAATAACTTTTAACACCAAAAAGATGGATCCTCATATCTGGAAGCATAATGGATTAAAAAAACTGAAAAAGATACTGCATCGAAATGGCTATGCTCTATTGGATAAAAACTTGCCAGGTGTTTGGGCATCAAAATAAGGAATATTTGATACATCAGTCTGTACTAAGTTATAAAAATATGAGATCCAACAGCTTGTGATTGTATAGAAATAACTATCATACAACTCTATACATTTTCGTGATTACCTGTATACGTTGCATTTGTGTTGCAATTTTTCCCATCCTCTTCATGATTGAAGAAACCAACAAACATGTAGACCTGAATCCGGCACGCTAATCATCAGTGTGAAGGCAAACAAATCAACTCATCATGAACCTCTTTTGAGCATCCTGTCGGAACAAACACATCTAAAATTAAAAATTTCACTCTTAGAGAAAAGTGAGGCAATGGTGACTGTCGGCAACATGGCCCAGAACATATAATATAACAACAATATGAATCATTATGCAAGAATCATTGTGCTAGCAGATCCACAAAATCATACCGTTAAGTGGTAGCAAGAAATGTAAATAACAAATTTACAGATTTTATACTAATTAGTATTTAGCAAACACCTTAATTACCTTTAGCAAATAAGGCCAGAGGGAGGAGAGACGGTAGGGGAGGAGGGGCTGACGGCAGGGTTCTGGAGGGCCGGTGGCGAGGTTCATGGTGGGGCGTGGAGGCGGGATTCCAGGAGGGGCGCGACGATAGGGGTGGAGGAGCTGGCGGTGGGGAAGCAGTAGCGAGGTCCCTAGAGGGGCGTGGCGGTTGGGGAGGGGTGCGACGATAGGGGTGGAGGGGCCAACGGCGGGGTTCTTGGAGGGCCGATAATAGAGTTCGAGAAGGGATCGGTGACGAGGAAGATGGTGCGGTTGCATTCGCGCGCGAAGCTTCCTGCAGGTGAGCGGAGGGCCGGTGGCATACTCGATCCATATCATCAGTGACGGAAATCACCGGAGTCTCCCCAATGCTATTTTGGTGGTTTCTTCTTGTTTCGATTTTGGTGAGGACTTCGTTCCTTGATGAGAAACGATTTCTCCATTTTTTTTTCATTCTCTCTCTCTCTCTCTCTGTAGTAATTACATTGCCACATAAGCAAAAATGCTGAGTTGTCATAATATTTAATAGAGATAGAAACTATAATTAATTTTCTATTAGGAATGCTCTTAGTAACCATAACTGGCTGAGAAGGCCAACAAAAGGAGCCTGAGCGCAGACTTAGCGCTGTTTGGCACAGCTTATTTTTAGTTTATTTACAGAAATAAATAGAAGCGGTGTCAAACAGCAAACTTATTTTACAGCTTATTAGTTCAGCAGTTTTTTATAATGAACTTAAATAGCAGTTTATTTTTTAACTACTTTTCACCGGCTAAAAAAATAAATTGCTTTTTTATTAAGTTCCAATTTAACACGCAGCCCCACGCCGTTGGATTCCTGGTGCCCTGTGAGCAGTGGGATGCCACGTGGCTTCTGCACACTAACGGAGCCAGCTGGGTGGTCGGGTGGGCCGCGGCCCACTTGGGATAAAAAAATAGGCCGTAACAGCTACTGTATTTTTTCACAGTACTTAACCTGGTGTTTTTCCTCCATTACAGCTCATCCTGCGTTACAACTGTAGCCCTGCCACTGCTTCTGCACTTCGGGTGCCATGAGTTTTTTTTTCCTCTCGCACACCTTCGGCTTCAGCCTGCATGCGCAATCGACTGGAAGGGTACCGAGGAGACTCCGCAACAGCTAGCACAAAGAAACAAACCTAGGGCTGCTTTGGTCCCTTGCAAAAAAAAATTATAATATTAACATATTTTCCCTAGGAAACCAAGAAAAATTTCTGGGGAAAAATTTATTTTCTCTACGATTTTGAATAAACACTAGGGAAATCGTCTTTCCCTAGAACTCATCAGGAAACCTAGGAAAAGAAAAAATTCCCTAAGAAACTGGTGAATCCTAGTAATGCTATTACCTCCGTGTCAAAATAAGTTTTCATTTAGATTTCTACCACTTAACTTTGACAAATAATTTTATATATTTGATTAATTTTAACGATATCATATTTGTACTTTTATATTGGTTTGTAATAAGTTATTTCAACTGCTACAAAACGAGACTACGGTGTCACTAAAAAATTATAACAATATCGGCTGAACATAACAGCCGACACTGACAAGTCCCGA
Organism: Zoysia matrella; assembly: GCA_001602295.1. Lineage (NCBI taxonomy): Eukaryota > Viridiplantae > Streptophyta > Magnoliopsida > Poales > Poaceae > Zoysia > Zoysia matrella. The sequence continues at coordinate 82,727 of BCLG01001093.1, read as the reverse complement.
TAGCCCCCTAACGTTACGACTTGACACTGTTGTGACCGCAATAATGTCGAACATAAGTGATATCATCTTATAAAACGACACTAATTGCTCACATTATTCAATAGTGCCCGTCCTACTAAACGCCACGAGCAACCGATACTACAGAACATGACATCAGTGTCGGTCTTTGTTTATTTCATCCACATCCAATACTAGAAAGAAACACTATAGTGTCGGACAAATGTGATCTAACAAAAACCGACACTGATAATGAACATATATGTATCGGTCGTGCTGACGTCAAGAGTAACCGAAACCAGTATCTTTTAGCAGTGTCATTTTTTGGTACCATAGGTCAGACAACACTGCTATCGCATGTATTGTGTTGTTTATAATGATATCAATATGTCCGACACGGGTAGCTCATGTATAAATACTTGTTTCCTTCCTTCCGTCGAGGCACTCTGTTAGATTCTGTTTCGGAGAGTGTGTCTGTACGGTGGCCGAGAAATTTGAAATTAAAGGGGGACGGTTTTGATTCTGTTTTTAATCAAAGAATATTGCTCCAGAAGGTAAATTTATGTCATCTTTAGAAGTTTTATGGTCTTATGATATGGTTTGAATGTAGGTTTAGGGCGGGATATCGTGAGAGGAGTTTGAAGTAAACCTAGCATGTACAGGCATATATTTAGGGCGGGATTTTGTAGATCCCAACTAATTTTGTTGACCTCTTTGCTTTATACTGATTTGTCTAAGAGTATTACTACATAGTTAATTAGCTACCTCTCTAGTTTACATATATAATAAGACCTACACTACGGTGGAGGTGGGGGCAGGGGAGAGAGTAAGAGGTTAATTATATATCTAGTTAATTTTATGTCCTCTATATTATAATTTTTTTTCTCTTTATTTCTTTTTCTATTAGTGATTTGTGAAGATGGAGGACAGATTTTAGATGTACAATGGCGATGGTGGAAATCTATTTCTATATTTCAAAAATGTCGCTTCATTTGTCGAAGCCGCTAAGACCAAAAATATACATATAAAAACAAATAGATTATGGTATCTATGTAAAAAGTGCAAGGATGTTGTAATGTTTGACACGCCCGAAACAATCCGTGAGCACTTGTTGAAAAATGGTTTCATTGAGAACTACTCAATATAGACCAAACATAGAGAGACACAAGCGAATACACCAAACAGTAAAGAACAAGAAGTTGGAATTGGGTACAACAAAGAGAGGGTAAGAGGTGAAGACAACATCGAAGAGGTAAGGTCAGAAGAAAACAGTACATAATGGAGAGAAGAAAAAAAACAACGATGATTCTGATGTGGTTCATGAAAGTCACGATATTGAAGGCTTCGATGTCGAGGAACTGTTGTGTCACATTGGGCGTGAGGAAATACTGGAGAACAAAACGAGGGGCTTAGATAACAATTTGCCAACTACCATGTACCTTGCAAAAAAATTGTTGTCACCATTAACACTAGGCATGCAAAAACACACGCTTGTCCAAACCACTACATATTGTACCGTAAAAAGTACGCAAACAACGTGAGATGTCAAATGTGCAATGCCAGTCGATACAAAAAGAATGATCAAAGTGACGATTCAGGTTCTGTGGATCAGCAAAAAAGAAAGAAAAAGAGGAAAATGAAGAAAGCATTGGTAGCAGTCTGAATGACCAAGAGGTCGACGAAAGAAAAGTTCCAGCACTTGTGATGTGGTACCTGCCAGTATTAGATCGATTGAATCGACTATTCTCCAACTCTAGAGATAATGAACTCATGATCTGGCATGCGGCTCGGGCGCAAAAAGGACGGGAACTTCGGCATCCGGTGGATGCTCGGCAATGAAAAACCTTTGACGTTAACCATCTTGAATTTGCCAAAGATCAAAGAAACTTAAGGCTAGGCTTAAGTACTGATGGAATGAATTCCTTTGGTGAGATGACAAACCCACATAGTACTTGACCAGTGATTCTAAGCCTATACAATATACCTTCATAGATGTGTCGCAAAAGGAAGTATCTTATATTAGCCATCTTTATTTCTGGTCCTAAACAAGTTGGCAATGATATAGATGTCTTTTTCTAACCTTTAATGGAGGATATAAAAAAATTATGGGATCCGTGTTTGGGATGCTTACGAACAAGAGAGCTTCACACTGTATGTCATGATTTTTGTTACCATCAATGACAATCCTGCACGCTTGACACTAACTGGACAGGTTAAAAGAAAGACAGGATGTGTAGTATCTCTGGACCAAACATCATCAATATACCTTCCTTTCTCATGTAAGTTGTTGTACGTGTGGCACTGGTGATTTTTACCCCAAAAAGCACAAGTATCGTGCAATAAAGGATCAATTTGATCGTACACAGGAGAAAGATTTGGCACCGATCAATCGTGATGGTAAATTTTTGTTTGAATTGGTCAAAAATATCCATACCGTCTTCGGTAAGGCAGCGAAAGGAAAAAAAGGAAGAAAAATGATAAGGCACCAAGAGATGTTCTATTTATAAAATAATTGATATTTTATAGATATTTATCATTATGAAAAGAGTTGGAGATTGGCCATGCCATAGATACTATGCACGTTGCAAAGGGTGTTTTTGAAAGCATGATTGGTACCATATTGGATATCTCAGGCAAGAGACAGGATGGACTTAGAGCACGTAGGGACCTAGAAAAAATGAGAATAAGACCAGAACTTCATCCTCAGATAAAACCAAATAGAAAGTATTACCTTCCACCGGTTAGCTTTACCCTCACACTTGAGGAAAAAAATCAATATGCAAGTGTCTACGTAGTGTTAGAGTCCCCACAGGTTTCTCATAGAACGTAAAGAGTCTTGTTTAAATATCTGAGCTGAAGATGACTGGGTACAACACTCATGACTATCATACCGTACTCACCCTATTCCTCGCTATTGCAATCAGGGTTGTCAAACAACCATACATAAAAATGGTCGTCATATGAATGTACCACTTCTTTAATGCTATATCGAAGAAGGTAATCGATATTGCTAAGTTAGAGAAGACACGTAAACAGATGAGGGAGACTATGTGCCAACTCAAGATGTGCTTCTCTCTATCTTTCTCTGATATGATGGAGAACTATATGATTCACATAGCAGATCATATTTTTGTTCTCGCCCTGTTTATCTTCATCACATGTATCCATATGACCGTTATATGTCTATTATGAAGGGCTACGTACACAATCGTGCTCACCTTGAGGGTTCCATGATAGAGAGTTACACAACGGAGAAGGTTCTTGAGTGCTACAACGATTACATGAAAGATAAAAAACCAATAGGTGTGCCGGTGTCACAGCACGAGGGGAGGCTCTTAGTGAAAAGAACAAAAGGAAAACATTCAACGATCAGAGTTTTGTAAGAGTTCGAGATGCACATTATAGCATCCTTCATCAATTACATATTGTAGCGCCATACATCCAACAACACTTGCAACAGCTTCGTGAAAAAAAATTAACATTCCACAAAGGATTGGATCATGAAAGAGCACAAAAGATGTTTCACGTCATGGTTGAAGAACCAAAACCTCCCAATTGGTACAACAAAAGATGAAAAAATGATGTGTTTATTGGCTGATGATCCCTTAATGTTAGTTACATCATAGTAGGCATATGACATCAATGGGTTCACATTTTATACTAAGACAAAGGACGACAAGAGCCAGCACCAAAACAGTGGTGTTAGAGTAGAAACCGAAGACAGTGAGGGAAATAAGAACAAACACATATTATAGATACATTGATGAAATTTGGGAACTCAACTACGGAACAACTTTACAAATCCCTGTATTTAAGTGCCAATGGGTCAAACCCACAAGGTATAGAGGTGGATGAAATGGGCTTCACCCTTGTGTTCCTAAACAACAAAGGTCACAAAGATGACCTATAGATACTCCCACAATGTGTCGCACAAGTGTTTTATGTTCTCGAGCCCGAACACAAGAAAAAGCACATTGTTATACCTGAAAAACAAAGGATCATCGGGGTTGATAATGTCACTGATGATGAAGAATACAACCAGTTTGATGAGGTGCCATTTTTTGCGAATACAGAAATGATAAATATATTTGAAGCAAGACTCAGTTATTCATCACTTGTTCCCTACATGCGCAATGGTGGTGAGGGGAATTAGTTCGAGCTAAGTAATTAAAGATGTCATAGTTTTGTAATCGAATTATTTGTAATCTAAATATTAAATATTATAAAGGTGTCCTCTTGTTTTGTGATATTAAGGCTAATATTTTTTCCTCTGTTCCAAATTACTAATGTTCCCTCCATTCTAATATATAATTTATATAATGAAAAAAGGAAGAACGAACAACAATATGTCCAGATTGTACATTGCTGGCCGTGCAATGTACAATCTGGACATACAGTTTACATGCTCTCTTGAGTAACGACAAAAAGCCAGAGTTTATAAACTGGTCGACGGTTCTAAGAATAGGTGAGGTGGGACTAAAGTACAAGTAATAGTGTCAGTTAAGTATGAGGTCAGCGGCAGACGACATTACATCTAGCAATACTGTCGGTTGAATATGACGTCAGCAGAACCGACATTACAATGAGCAATACTGTCGGTCAAGTATGATGTCAACAGAAACTGACATTAATGTAACCGTTGTTTTGTGATATTAATGTTGCTCTGTATTTTATTTCAGTACTACCTCTGTTTCAAAACACTCCCTCTCTTCCAAAATATTTATTAAATTACAGAATTTGTCCATATCCATGTCTCTTATAATATTTAACTTGCAGTAAAAATTTTTATAAAATTACAGAACCTACAAGAGTCTTATAATATTTAACTTGTAGTATTATTATTTATAAAATGACAGAATCTCTAATATAAATTTATGTAACTTATTTCTATTATATAATGAAAAAAAGAAGAATGTTAAACGATATGACCAGGTTGCGCAGTGGAGGTTACGCAGTAACTTGCGTTACCTCCACTGCCCACCTACCATACAGTTTACATGTTTTCTTATCTATAGATAGACAGACAGACAGAGCTTATAAATTGGTCAACACTACCAAGTATAGTCGAGGTGAGACTAAAGTTATATCATGTAATAGTGTCAGGCAAGTTTGACGTCAGTAGAAACCGACATTACAATCAGTAATAGTGTCGGTCATGTATAACGTTAGCAAAATCCGATATTACCAATGAATAATAGTGTCAGTCGAGTATGACCTCAGCAGTAACCGACATTAACGTAACTATTGTAGTAATAATATCCATGTCTCTTATAATGTTTAACTTGTAGTAATAGTATTTATAAAATTACATATCTTGTAAACATAATATTTATAAAATTATAAAATTACTACTACTACATATAATTACTAATCTTCCATGTCGAAGTCCTCTTCATCCTTCTCTTATTGAACAGCTGACTTGGCTAGCTCGGAGGAGAAGCGCTTGATGCTCGCCTCTGCCTCCCTGGTCATCGCATCGAGATGGGACAACAGCTGAACTAGTGTGTCGAAGGGAAAGTCCGGCTGGCATATCTTTATCGTAGACAGTATGCGATCTGCAACTGCCTGCGCCAAGTCCCAGCGCTTGGACTCTATCTTCTCAGGGAGATGACTCAGCATCCTTTCTAGTGGAACCATGGCATGGAGGAAGTGGGCAAGAGACCCCCCTTGGCCTAAAGGGAGCTCCAGACTCTCCAGCTTCAGCTGCTTCACAGCATTGTTGATCTTCTTGAAGGTGTCGGATGCCATGTCGGTTTGAAGCCAAAGGGACACCCGCATAGCGTCAAGATCATGGCGAAGCTTGATGATTCGTGCTTCCAACTCTTAAAGCTGCCTCTCCAGCTCCTTCACTCTTTGGGCCGCCATCTAAGAAGCGCACGGACCCACGGAGACGAAGATGGTTCGAAAAGATGTAGAAGACGAGATGGAGAACACGAGAATGAGATGCCCTTGGGTGAACTCCTCACATTCCGACGCTCTAGCTCCACTGAGCGTTTCACATTCCAACACTTCAGCTAGATCCTTCTAATGGGACCGAGAGTTCAATATTATAAATGATAATATGTGATGGTCAATATGGACACTAATGGTGTCGGTCAAGTTTGATGTCAGCATAAACCGACATTACAATGAACAATAGTGTCGTTCAAGTATGACGTCAGCAGAAACCAACATTACAATAAACAATAGTGTCAATCAATTATGATGTCAGCAGAAACCGACATTAACGTAACTTACTTCTATTTTTTTGAAAACTGAACTGGAACATATTTGACACTAAAACAGTGAACCAAACCTAAAACTGAAACATGGAACAAATTACAGCACTGGATACACAATTTCATAATTCAAATAGAAATTAGAGTCTGAAACACAATACATTTCTCACATTCTCCTACTTTAACAGGTTTGCCACCGATGTCCTACCATAGAACCAACTAAAACAGTGATGACACACACTCCATCAACTAGCACTCTTGCTTCATCTTTGTGCTCAACTTCTCGATCACATGCTTCAACTCAGTTAACTCACAAGTCATTTGCACAATTTTAAGCTCCAACTTTGCTACTTTCACAGACACATTAATTGCTTCCTTCTGTTCTTCCTCTGATAGAACTTGAACATGGTGAGGCACATTTGCAGCCAACCATCTACTATAGTCCTTTTCCCACTTGTAAAAACCACACCTCATTGGATCATCCTACAATGAGATTCAAATCATTCTATAGAACAGGTGCAATAAACCAAGTCAAATCAGAGTAGAATTGAACCCTCACCTGTTGATTCCTCGCATTTGAAGAAGAATTCACTGTACATGTTGGCCTTCTTGCTCTGCAGCCTAATGACCCGCTTTTCACACTTTGGACAATCAATCAGGGGTGTTGCCACACATCCAAGCTAGTCGTCAGGCTCTGAGATGTCGCAGCCTTGACCGAGCTAGATGAAACCCTAGGCTCTGACATGGATCGGTGGGAAGAGGCCAGGACATGGTCCCGCACCACTTACCCTCAACGATGATGCTTGGGTTCGAACACCGATTACCGAGCAGTGGGGAACGAGGATGAGCAGGAGAGTGAGATTCGAGCGCGGGATTAGAATGGAGAGGGTGCCATGAGCGGGGATAGAAGAAGACAGGTGAAGGGCAATTTTAGTACATACAAAAATTAGAAATAGTGTCGATCAAGTATGACGCTAACAAAAACAGACATTGCAAATAGCAATAGTGTCGGTCATGTATGACCTCAACGGAAATCGACATTATAATTAGCAATAGTGTCTATCAAATATGTTGACGTCATCTTTGAGCGACATTACAGTAGAGTACCAATTAACATATCCCAACATCTTCGATGAACACATGGACAAGATCATTACAAATTAGAAATATCATTATAAATTATAGTAGTGACATTTTACAAAATTATTACAAATGGAGTACATGTCTTTGAGAGGTTCGACAGATCCTGAAACTGTAGGAGGCGCATCTTTCTCCTGCTCAATGGCGGCAATGTCCTCAGAGGTCGGTGCCTATCACTGGTCTGGCTTGGCCCGCGCCTAGAGGGGAACGCAGAGATAAAGTATAAGATGTAGGCTAGAAGACTAAAAATATCATGATACCAAAAATGCAAGAGCGAGAGAAGATCTAGACGTTGTTGATGAGCATCTGCATGCTCTTCACCTTGCGTCAGCCACCGTAAGATGAAGAGCATGCAGACGTTCATCAACAACATTCAGATCTTCTCTTGCCCTTACACTTCTGGTATCATGATATTTTTAGTCTTCTAGCCTACATCTTATACTTTATCTCCATGTTCCCCTCCCGGTGCAGGCCGAGCCAGACAGGTAACAGGCACCAGTCTTTGAGGACATTGCGCCGTTGAGCAAGAACCCTGTCGTTCCAGGCTCCGTCAAACCTCTTGAAGACAGCTCTTGGCTCTATCAAACCTCTTGAACAGAGTTTGAACAAAGTTCTGTGCTCTGTCAAACCTCTTGACAGAGATTACATGACACTAAACTTGAGAATAAGTCCTAAACTCACTGCCATAAACCCTAATAACTTGATCTAACAACTTACTTCAAATGAGAATAACAGATCTTGTAAACAAATTATGTTGCAAACAAATCTGACAAGCGAAATACAGAGCTTGTATATGCTCACCAAGTCACCAGGCTACCAAGCACGACTGGGCATCATAAGTAACAACCGAAGAAAGACCATACGCGCAGCGTGACAGGAGGAGGCTAAGGAGCGTGCAGCGGCTGAAGGGCGGCGGTGTGTTGACGGTTGAGAAGCAAGGGGGCCGGATACATATATATTGGCAAGAATGACTAGAGTTTAGTTAGTAGTGTCGGTCGGTGTGACATCACCAGTAACCGACATTGCAAGTTCAACAGTGTCGGTCAGTTATATGACCGAAATTACAACGTCACTTAGCAAACATACCTTAAAACATTTCACTTTTTTAAGAACCAAATGTTCAATTATTTTGTACAATGTTTTCTAAGTGTATAAGCATTCATAGTTCAAGTTAGAACGTATTTTTTTATAAAGTATGTAATCACTTTCAACCTACATTCATCATTTACTTGTACTCATAATGTATAGTGCCATATGATTGGTAACCTATAGTTCCATTTGAACTAAAAAATTCAAGACAAGACTCAAAAAAATTTAAATAGAAATTTGTCAGGTTCCTTACACAATTCAAACTACTAAAATCAAATTATAGATTAAATATCATTATATAAGTCAAGAAAAAAATTAAAGAAATTGTTAAACCTGTTACCAGTGTCGGTCGGACTGACATCACAAGAGACCAGCATGTCGGTCTTGTATTACAGTAGTATCGAGCCAGATGACCGAAATTATAACACCAGTTAGCAAACATAACTTAAAATATTTCAATTTTTTTGTGCAACAAATGTTTCATTATTTTATACATTGTTTTCTAGGCGTATAAGCATTCCTATTTCATATTAAAAACCTATTTTTTATAAATTTTGTAATCACATTCAACCTACATTCAATATTTTGTTGTACTCATAATGTATTGTGCCATATGATTGGTAACCTATAGTTCCATTTGAACTAAACATTTCATGAAAAGACCCAAAAAAATCCAAACTGAAATTTTTTTAGGTTCCTTACACAAAGCAATTTACTAAAATCAAATCGCAGATCAAATATCATTATATACGTCGAAAAAAAACAATAAATAAATTGTTAAACTTATTAATAGTGTCGACATTACCGGGAACTGACATTGCAAAGCCAACAATGTCGGTCTTTTATTTCTGTAGTGTTGGTAGGACCTGACTGAAATTACAACGTCATCAACAAACATAACTTAAATTGTTTCAACTTTTTTACGCACCATATGTTCCATTGTTTTGTACAATGTTTTCTAAGCTTATAAGCACTCCTACTTCATTTTAGAACGTATTTTTTTTATAAATTTTGTAATCAGTTTCAACCTACATTCAACATTTTCTTATACTCATAACGTATAGTTCCATATGATTGGTAATCCATAGTTCCATTTGAACTAAAAATTTCATGAAAAGAATAAAAAAAAATCAAACATAAATTTGCCTGGTTCCTTACACAATGCAATTTCTTAAAATCAAATTGTAGATCAAATATTATTATATACGTCAAGAAAAAAAATAAAAAAAATTGTTAAACATATTAGCATTGTTTGTAGTGTCGGTTTTTGTGATGTCATGGTACCCGACATTGGTACTCTTACTATATAATTGCTTCGTAACACACTAAACCTGGTGGCCTTTTCATTTTCCACTCGAACCCGCCGCCGCTGCTCCCGTCGCTGCTCCTCCGGCACCGGCCGTGGCTAGTTGATCGTCCTCCTTAGCTCCCACACCGGTCACGGCTGCGCGTCCTCCTCTAACCTCTGGTTGTGCGTTCGTCTCTGATCTCGGTGCCTACCGTGTTTCTTGCTACGGCTCCGGTCTCCAGGTGTCTCCTCTCCCCTTCACCCACTCCGAAACCCTAATGTAAGTACCCTCACCCATTCTTTCTTGGTAAGCCGCCTCCTCTCCATCGTTCTGGCAATCTGCAAAATGTAAGTCGCATCCCCTCTCACCATTGTTCCTCTTAATTCTTCTGGCTTTGAAATGCTATATGACATTTTTTATGTATATATATAGTATTGTTTAGTTTATAGATACATTGTAAGACCTTCTTTGGCACAAAGGAAAAATTCTTGATTCCTATGTTCCTCATGTGAATTTGATTTGATTCCTATGAAATTCTTGTGCAAATCCTATGAAATTGCTGTGTAAATAACAATGTCGGTTTGATGACATCATTGACCAACACTGTTACCGTATAGTATCAGTATTGCTGACATCATCTTTGACCGACACTACTATGACCGACATTACTGTGACACCAGTCCTAAATGCTCTTATATATAGGAAGGTTGCTATTGCTATAAGACATCCAGATTATAAACATAATTTAGTATAATCAAATTTTAGGCATAATGTATTTATTATAATAGTACTTTTCAGTTGTAGTTGTGCTCGATGATGACAGCGGACTAAGTGAGATGAGAGTGGACAATATATATCTTGCGACTTGCGATATCGGATATGTGTTGCCATACGAGTAAAGGACCTTAGAGCATTGGAAGGCTATTAAATTGGCAACCTGCACTACGAGAAAAAGTCTTTCTATTCTGTACCCTCTTCTTTTCAATATCCATTCGGATGCAATAATATTTTTCTATTTTTTAGTACACAATCTTTACAATGGAGGAAGTTGTTGCATCGACACATGTGGCTTCTTCTCCCAAAAGCTCAAGTAGCTCATCTTTTGAGGAACATTTCCCTCCCTATCCTTCGTGCGCAAAAAGGCAGCGCCTGTCGCAAAAAGACCTCGATTACAATCCAACTGATGAGGTATTTGATAGTCAAATTAACACTGTTCATTTTAACTCAAACGAAAATGCCTTATATAACTCTATCTTTCGTAGTATATTCCTGCTTGAAGCACTTGATGACTTAATTTCACGGATGAAGAAGAAGCGACAATGCCAACTGAGGACACGATTGCCCCCACATCATCCACTTCATAGACGACACAAAAGGGTTATTCTAGGAAAGCCAACAAGCTATATGCTGGAATTTTTGCTGTAGAAGCTGTCGACCAATGTGGTGCACCTGTGAAGCCAAAAGGAATCAACGCAAAATGGCGGAATGATTGTGGTGCCTTTGTAATAGAAAAAGTTAGGATTATATTTCATGATTGACGTAGTGTCCTAGAAGAAAAAAGAATGAATTGTGGGACAACTTGTGCGTAAAGTATCTTTTCTCCATAGATTGCCTTGACCATGTAAAAAAGTCTTCTCTTTGCATAATGGGAAGATGCCTTCGAACATTTAGGACGAACCTTAATAAGGATTATGTTTGAAAGGGTCCGACACCATTCAACAAGTCTGGTTCCATCACACCTGATGATTGGAAAGCATTTGTTAAGAAGATGACATCTGAGAATGCTTTAAAGACTAGCGAGTCTTTTAAAAAACTGAGTAAAAAGAACAAGATGCGTCCTAATCTCAGTCCAGTGGATATGCAGCAAAAATCAAACAGTGGAGGCTAAAAGAACAACAGGATCGAGAAGCTGGGATACCGGACCCACTAGAAGGATGCAGTGAACGCACTCGAAACTGGGTCTTGGGTCGATCCAAGTCAACTGACGATGGAGAATTGATTCTTAAAAGCTTAGATATTAGTGAAGTTGTACAAAAAACCAAAGAGCTAGCTGCAAAGGAGAAGGAAGGAAAGCACCTAGCTTTAAGCTAAAGAGGGAAAGAGACCAGCTTACTGTTGCCCTTGAAAACGAGGAACATTGAGGTCGTACACGAGCCGTCTCTTCAATGGCTACGTGAAAATTAGGGTTCTCGGATGACGCGAGCAGCTACAAGAAACGTGATCCACCCAACAAGGATGATGAACGCAAGAAGTGGAAAGAAAACTTCTTTCAATTCCTTAAAGAAAATTCACAATTCGTCCAACCATTTGCTGTACCGAATGTCCGAATCAGTGTCAACAACATCGAGACTACTCCAACAACTGAAAACTTGCCTCTAAACAGCCATGGGTCCGCGCTTGAACCGGCCACTAAGTACCTAGTGGATGATATAATCGAGAATACTCCTTGCTCATTGAATATGGCTCTTGGCAGGAAAAGGAGCATCAAGGTTGCAGAAGGTATTGCAATGCATGGACATATATTTCATATTGTATCTATTCCACCAAAGTGTGTCAAGATGCAACTAATCAAGGTAGTAGATGACAAGTATCTTGATTTTGGTCTAGAATATCCTGATGAGGAAGAAGGGATTGACAGTCTGGGAGATGTTGTTAATAATTTTGTCCTTTGGCACCGACGAGATATTGTTTTGCAATCTGCGGATGAAACGACATCAGTGTCTCGACCTACTCAGCACTTTCGCCTCGGTCTTCTCTAATAGAAGAGAATGAAGGTGCTGGTGCTGAGGAGCCTATCATGAACCCCCCCCCCCCCTCCGCCTCCTGAGAGACATGAAGATGATGTTGCTGCTGTTGAGAGGCCTCTCATGGGCCCTCTTCGCCTCCCGAGAGACATGAGGATGAGGCTACTGCTGTTGAGAGGCCTATCATGGACCCCTCTCCGCCTCCTAAGACACATGAGTATGAGACTGCTGTTGCTGAGAGGCCTATCATGGACTCCCTTCGCCTTTCGAGACACATAAGGATGAGGGTGTTGCTGAGAAGCCTATTGATGACCTCCCTACGCCTCAACCGACACGTGGTACGGACTCAACATCCAGCAAGAGTATAGGTCAGCACCTTCTATTAACTAGTATGTTAACCGCTAAAGTGTAGAACACATATTAATGTTTTCTTTTACAGTTGAAACGTACCTCCAGGGTATGAGACAAACATACACCTATGAGAAAAAGGAACTGGTGCAGCACATGCCTATGGTGCCCTAGGGTCTTCCTGAAGGATCTTGGAATCTTACAGAGGATGATTTTTTCTGAGTTCAAACATGGCATGCTACTATTACCAAGCCGTATGCTCAAAGAGAATGACTAGATGATGCGTAGATTTCACGGGTGGTACTTACAAGCATGTGCTAAAGGTGTTCAGTTTATCCAAGCTAAGATTTCTGGGGAACTTTTTAACGCTGTGCCAATGGATCTACATGTGCCCTTTGAAGACATACATGCCCTCTATTGACTTCAGAGATTGAATGCCACTCTCATAACCATATGGTGCTTGTAAGTGTTTCGAACAATAATAACCTTATAATTAGTCATACTATAAATTAACACTATAATTGACTATATATTATTTCATGTTTTTAGAATGTGCTTTCACTTTGGTGCGGATAAGAAAGTTGGGTACTTTAACCGAACAGCAATACGCCAATCAGCGATCAACGTCCCTATAGACCACCGTGACTTGAAGGGAAAGTGGAAGAATGAACAAAAGGTGTATCATAAGGTGTTGGTCGAAAATGCTAGGAATGTTGCATTAGCCTACATAGGTAGGGCCATTTACGATTAGCGAGACAGGGAGTGCATCATGGCTCCTTATAACTTTGAGTGAGTATGCTTTCCTCTATCACTTACTTAACCTCACTTTTGACTAATAAATTGAAACACTAACATGATTAAGTGTACTTTTGTTATAACGGTCACTGGATTGCTTTCATGATATATTCAAAATATGGGAAGGCTTAGGTATTTGACTCTATTGATCGTGAGAAGAGCACCTACAATGATTTTTTAAAGTCCTTGATGCGTAATGATTTCTAATATTATTTTAATTCTTTGATGTTCTGATATTCATAATCATGATACAATATTTCTTATCGGTGACAACTCTTATAAGTTCTACATCAAGCTTGGAAGACAACACCATCCAAAACGAAAAGAAAAAATGTCGTACAAAACACATTTTATGATACTACTACACCATAATTCAATAATCTATATCACTATATTTTTTGTCTATATCTTTGAGATTTTTAACCTTTCCATTTTGTTCCCAAAGTGTTCGAAACAGGCTTCTGCCAGTGTGCATTGTGGCTACTATGTGTGCAAATATATAGAAGCTAGCTCTAGAAAATACATGACATTGCCCAAAGAATATTATGTATGAAAAAAATGTAAGTACTTGCAGTTTTAGTACTGTTGTTATGTGTATTTTCACACTGTATTGATATTTGCATCTTAGTAATTACTAATTATATTTTTAATATTGGCAGCCAGACAACCAGGTGCAAGAAAGCCAATTGGATGAAGCCACACTCAATGACATTGCAACTCGGATGATTCGCTTTATGATGCATGAGTTTATTTATCCAATGGGTAAATGTTATAATCCAGTAGGTGATGTGGCAACACATCAAAAACTTGCTAATTGGTGCGAGAAATATAACAATTCTGAATTAATTTGGCAAAATTTTGAGGCTGGGCAGAAGAGAATTAATGAACAACACCGGAGTTGACCGAGCAAATAAAATTTTAGTTGTTAGTTCTATGTGAAGTATGTATATTCATGTATATGTATAAATTAAGCTGCTGTAGTGGATGAACTTGTGTACATATGTGACCCTAAACATTTACTTTGTGAATACATTTCCTCTGCCAATATATTTTATTAATCTGTTATTTGTATTTGATTTGTGTTATTCATATGGCTCTTATTCAAGTATATCAAAGTGTTGGTTTTGTGACATCACATAAACCGACACTCCTAATCTAGACAATAGTGTCGATCACGTGACGTCATGATATATGACATGAGAGTCCTGAAAACAATATCGGCAAAATTGGCATCATTGAGACCGACACTGTTGATAGTGAGAGCAGTGTCAGTTGTATGACGTCAAACAACCGAAACCACAGTGGAGATATCAGTGTCAGTTCTATGACGTCATAATAAACGACGCTGATGTTAATGTAAATCAGTGTCGATTGAATGACGTCAAGAGAGCGACACTGATGTAAGTAATCGCAGTGTCGGTCAGATGATATCATGCAGTTCGACACTGCTGTTGTTGTTACTTGTGTCGGTCAGATGGTGTTATGGCGTCTGACACTGCTGTTGTCGTTACTAGTGTCGGTCAGATAATATCACGTCGGCTGACACTGCTGCTGTTGTTGCTAGTATCGGTCTCATGATATCATGCTGTCCGACACTGCTATTGTTGCTGCTAGTGTCAGTCTCGCTGGCGTCATCTTGACCGACACTGAAGACACTGCTATCAGTGTCGGCTGGATGATGTTATTTGACCGACACTGATAATTTGATTCAGTGTCAGTTCCTTCGACTCGACATTGATTACCGTTTATAGCAGTGTTGTGTGACTGTGTAAAGAGTGTCGTACAATTTGATCGACACTGCAGAACCTTATGACCCAACATTGAAGGGCCTTTTTGTCGTAGTGTCCGTGTCATTAATCCTATTCTCTTGCCATTTCCTTGGTATACTACGGTAGCCAATGGGCCAAAGACTCTGTCAACTCTGAAATGTCTAATGGAATAGGGGATCATCCCATTTTCAAAAAATATTCGTTATAATAAATACTTTCATAATAGGTCAAATAAGTATTTGACTAAACTTAAATAGATATTTATTTTAGGACGGAGGAAATATCTATAATATTTTTTTGTAAATCAACAAAAAAACTGTGTGTTACAAATTAGGACCAACAATACAATTAGCTTCTAAACTTGTTTCAGCGACACAATTTTCTCTATAAAATATATATTATGAATATAAAAAATGCAAATCTCATGATATTAAAGTTAATCTAATCTATAAAAATTAT
>BCLG01001093.1:41054-66779 GCA_001602295.1 Zoysia matrella | reverse complement strand
ATAAATCTAATTAACTTTAATAATATAAAAAAGTTAAATGTGAAACTGATTCTGATTGAGAAGTTAATTGCATGTTTTGCTTTTTTTTAGGGTTTACATATTTAGCCTGCTTTTTTAATATGAAGGTCGAGACTGACTCTACTCCAGAACGACCACTTGATTGTGTCAAGTTCTATGTAAAAGGATATATTTGCTCTTGCACTGTTGACTTTATTTTTGTTAATGTTCACATGAATGACCTTGTCTTGTAAATAAAAATCAAGAACGTATAAAGCTTTTCAGCATTAATAGAATATATTTGAACTTCTTTCAAGTTAAAGTAATCTTTTGAAACATTTTGAATATAATTTAAATTTTCAATAATAGCTAAATTCACAAAATATGGCAAAATCTTCGTTAAATTAACCTACCAAACAACACATATAAAGTCATAGCTGAACATACATGCAACAAGATTAGAAAATATACCCCAAGTCTCCTAGGCATCAAATCCATACTCACGGCTGCCTCTCGCTGCTAGAGTGGGAGTTATCTTTGGTCAAATAGCAACACCTAATTTGAAAGAAGAATAAAATCAAATGAGCAGCCATATAAAATCAACCTCCCAATCAGGTTGGACGGGGAAATGAAAACAAATGAGCTCTACTCACCTCACTGCTGCTTCGGCGCTACCTGGGGTCTTGCAACCTATCAGATGGGCCGCCTGTCCTGTGGGCTGTTGGCCGGTGCAGGCTAGTCTGGGTCCAAAGCAACCATCAGCCAAGGATACAAAAGGAACAGACGCTGTTGACCCAGGGCATTAAAGAAATTTTCAGAAAAAACTACTATTCTTCTTCTTCCTTCAGAGAATCCTCTTCCGGTTCTTCTTCCTCGTTCTATGCTGCAGTTTCCCTTCCTCTAATCCTCCCCTCTCTGATATACTCTTAGCCCCTGTTTGTTTCAGTTTCTAAGTTGATTTTTCTAACTGAAAAGCTAAATCTGAAAAAATAAAATAAAACTCTAAAATACTGAAAAGTTAGCTTTTAAAAAAACAACACTAAAAAAATGTGTTAATTCGTGACATATTTGTCGTGACGAATTCATAAATCATCATTAAAAATGACCGTCCTATTAATATGTGATGTTTTATCAAATTTGTCATAATTCGAACATTAATCTATGATATTTTATAAAATTCGTCACAATTTGATCACTAATGAGTGACATTTTTAAAATTTCGTTATAGTTTGACTAATAATAATGATGTTTTAAAAATTTCGTCAGGATAAAAGTACCATGAGCGCCAAATCTTAAAACATTTTTACCTCCCCTTCTCACGAAAGCCAGAATCGAAACTTTACCCCTCCCCTTCTCTCCATCCACCACCGCCTGCGTGGGCTGCGCCCCCCAGCGATGGCTCGCCGTCTTCACCTTCCAGGCCGCGCTCTCCGCCGCCGCATTGCCGCTTTACCTCGCGGCGGCCCCGTGCCGCGGCCACCCTCTCCTGGGGGCGCCACGGGGCCTCCTCCTCATGCTCCACCCCTTCCTCTCCCGTGCCGCCACGGGGCTCGTCGCGCTCGCCCACCTCCTCACCACGTCCCCACACCCGCACCAGCCCCTGCTGCCGCGGCGTGCCCTCGCGGCCTCCCTCCTCACCGCGGCCGCCGCGCTCAGCCTGGCGGGCGCCGTCTCGCTGTTCCCCGACGACGCGGGGTGGGCGGCAGGTTGGCGGCCATCGCTGGGCTTGCCTTCCACAGGGCCGTACTGGGCGTCATGTTCCCTGCACGCTACTTTGGCTTTCAGAGGTTGTTGCTTCAGTTCCCCGTCGTGCAGGTGAGTGGATTGGGGGAAGTTAGGGCTATTTCAGGCTTATTAGACATAATATTGGTGTGATTTTGGACCTCTCGTCGCCCTACACGAGGTGTGTTCCGATTTTTGTCTGTGTTTGAAAAACAATAGAGAGTATGTATTCAGCTTTCTCTTTTTGATCAGTATCTGACGTCCTGCAGGAAAGGTGTTCGCCACAATGCCCCTATTCGATCGGAATCTGATTTTCAGTAAGCCATTTGGACGATTGGTACACTAAGTTTTCATGGGTGCAATTGGGCAGGTAATGATTAGCAACTTTTGTTAGGCTGATCTGTTTATAAATTTTCTACTGAAGAGAGTTATCTAGGAAGTAGTAAGATGGTTAAGCAAGCAGAGTCGGATAAACCTGTGCAGCTGAAATTTTGAATATTTATTATCTTATTCCACAATCTTTTGTCACTTCTAGAAAAGTAGTAGCATAGATACACAAATATGGTTCTCAGATGATATTTCTTATAGTTTGATGTGAGGCTGCAATTATTCTCTCTGTTAAATCCGAAGACATGAGACAAAAGTAACTATGGTTGTCTAAGTACCTGCCTTTCAATTGATGAGGTTAGTTCAATTATTTTTTTTTACTTCAATTGATGAGTTGGTCACAGATGCTGCAAACATCAAAGAGAGTTTCAGCATTTTTATATTGACAGCTGATGTTTCCTTCTGCTTAGATTACAACAATTTATGACACGCTCTAATCTATGACGCGCTCTAATCTATCACACGAGAAACATGACGATATGTATTTTCGTCATAAACTGAGTTTTGTGACGTTTTTCTTGCATTCCATGACGAATTTAGTCCATCATAGATTACAACAATTTTTGTAGTCGAACTAAAAGCTGAAAAGCTCATTTAGAACTGCTTTTTTAGCTTTTGGTGTGCAGAGAAGCCAAGTATATATTGCAAAAGCCAACAGTCACTCCTCCGTCAGCCAACTTTTCAACTAGCCATTAGCTAGCTTTTCTAAAAGCTCAAAAGCTCCTAATCAAACAAAGAGGCCCTTAGTTCTCATGCTATCCTTCCCAAACTCTATTTCTTATTCTATCAGTGTACTCGTTCCCGTATCCACCGGTGGTGGTGAGATTGAGGCTGTTAACAATCTAGTATTAGAGACATCAGTCCTTGAGGACGCCCTGCTCGTGGAGCAGAAAACTGCCTTCAAGCTGCAGATGCAGTGGTTCCTCACCGCCCTGGATGAACGCTTCGCCGCGCACGACACCAAGTGGGATGCACGCTGTGCTGCCTTCGCCAACTGTAGGGGCAGCGGCTACACAGCGTCGCTGTTGTGGCATCAGCACCTGCGGTAATCGGCGCCACGACCTTGCATGGCGGCGATTCCTGCCTCAGCAGCTTCCACTGTCGTGCACTCACTAGGTGTTCAATGATATGCACCAAAGTCGACTCCGGGTCAGACGGAGCCACTGACTCTTATTTGACTTAGGCCCTTTTGTTTCAGTTTCTCAGGTTTTAGTTCTGAAAAGATTGTTTTTGAAATGTACAAAAGTTAGCCTTTTTGCAGAAATGAACTAAAAGCTGAAAAGCTCTGAAGGCTGCTTTTCTACCTTTTGGTGTGCAGAAAAGTTAAAAATATATTACAAAAGCTAACATCCAAATTTTTATGAGCCAGCTTTTCAACTAGCTACCAGCTAGCTTTTCCAAAAGCTCAAAAGCTCTAGTTCAAACAAAAAGGCCTTACATCGTGACCAACGAGCTCTCTCTCAACCGTGTACCTCGTGCTATTGCATCCGCGGGCGTCAATGGCAGCTGGGCAACACCGACAAAGAGGCATCCACCACCTGTTCAATGAAATGCCTCACCCTCAACGTCGATGTCATGGCTGCCATTCCGGCCACTTTCACCAAGGAGGTTGTCTTCGACTCTAGAAGGAACAATGTTGAGTCCACGTTCACCGTTTTTTTCTCAAACACGCAGGAGAGCTGCGTATCATTTCGTTAAGAAGAAAAAGGGGTGAGAACCCATACAACACACACAAAACCTCCAACCCCAAAAACTCTAAGTTACATTTGCGCCAGCGCTAAAGGACGACCAAAATAACTAACTAATCATCGGGCACGGGTGCTGAGAGGAAGGACAGCCCTCAGGCACCAGCCAACTCCCAGTTCTTGCAATCTTCAACAGCTCTGAACATAGCTTCCTCCACATTAGGATTGAATCCATCAAAGACACACCGGTTTCGATGATTCCAAATTGTCCATGCTCCTAGAACAATGAGGGAGCTAAGCCCCTGTCTTGACAATCCATTAGTACTGCTGCTTATCTTCGCCTACCAATCCAAGAAGGAAATATCAGCAGGCTGGGGACAAAGGGCTTGGAGTCCAAACTGATTCAGAAGATGGAACCAAAACTGGCATGAAAAGACACATGAGACCAGCAGGTGGTTTATCATTTCATTTTCTTGATCACATAAGGGGCACTGCTCAGGGTGATCCAGACCACATTTAGCTAAACGATCAGCAGTCCAACAACTGTTGTGCGCCACTAACCAGATGAAAAAAACGACATTTTGGCGGTGCCCAAGACTTCCAAACTTTCTCCCGGTGGTCAAAGAGGGTAGACCCACTGAACAAACATTCATAAGCTGATTTTGATGAATATTTCCCATTGTTAGAAAACCTCCAGATGTGCACATCCTCTGATTCCGGTTGTAGCTCAACCTCCATGAGTATGTCCCAAAGATATAGAAATTCCACAATTACCCCAACTGTAAGGGCTCCCTGAAGATCAGACACCCAAGCATGGTTTATCAGTGCCTCCTGGACAGTTCTAGCATTCACACGTCTCTTGGGGATTATTCAACAAGCTGTGGGGGCAATATCTGATATCTTTTTTCCTTGAAACCAACGGTCTTTCGAGAATAGTGTGTTAGAGCCATTACCTACTTCAGATATAACAGCAATGGAGAAAAAAGATTTGACCTGTCTGGGCACTTGAATTTGGAACTCTTTCCATGGTTGGTGTGTTGGGTCCACGTTCACAGTTGCCTTGACTAGCGACATCGACGTCGCCACGTCTGCAACATGTTTGATGAAATGTCTCAGCCATTCCAGCGGTGTAGTGGCTGAAGCGACACATGCAGGTTGTTCCCAGTCGGGTCCCGACCGAGGCAATTGTGTGCTGCTGTTGCCGATTGTTTTCCTATATCGACGAGTCCAGACACAACACCATGACAAGCTTGCATCACGCTTCCTTGACATCCAGGAGCAGCAAGGTAATGACTGTCAGTCATTCTTTTTCCGGATGGTGATGAGTTTGGGAGCACTGGTTTCGGCTATCTGTTCAGTTTTGCTGATTGGAAAGATGGACGTCACCATGTATTGACTAAGCCTCCATGGATATTGTGTGCTAAAACAACTGTTTTCTGGTTCAAGCAAACACAACTAATTGCTGGATTTCTTTTGGAGGCATCACCATAGTTTAGCGAGCATATCATGAATGACACAAAAGCACTACAGATGATTCTCTAGTCCTTGTTACATAGCAGTGCAGCTTAGGTGTTTGTGATGTAGATAGCTTCTTATCTGCTCCCTGGTCACAAATTGAGTTCATTTTTTTTTTTTTGCGACTGCTGCCATGGCCTTGCTTCTATTGTTCTGAAGCTAAAATGAAGTCCAACTTGCTGCCCTCAGTCCCATACTCTCAAGTCACGGAGAAGGAATTACAGCTCTTGTGCTATTTGAAGCAATTGATGGTTTCTAGTAACAATAGTATTGAAGCCTTGCCTGATGGTCCTATTAACATCTGTCACCTACACTCAGTTCACTTTTGCTTTCATGAAGAAGCATTATTCCAATGTCTCGGGCAGAAGTATAGTCTTTTTATGCACTTGTTTGGATACTTGGATTTTGTTAATATCTAAGTGCCTTGCTGACTCAACAGTTGGTGTACCTTGTGGTCACGGATATGTAAGAATCAATGACCACTTGAGTTTGGATAGAAAAGAAGTGGCAGATTATCTTGGGGGACAAGCTAGCATTTTCTATAGGGCCAATGGAAGCGTCTGGATATACTAGTTTGCAATTTTAATTTCGTGCATCTGAAATTTCTGTGAAATCCATTATGGAATACCATGAAGCTATGCTCTATGTCCAACAGAAAATGATTCTATGGGCAATCTGATGGCCTACACTCTATTTGGATGCCGTAGTCAAACTGTTTAGTTCATGTGACGCATCAGACGTGTGGTGAATTTTTGCTGCTACCTTGCAAACAAAAATCAAAGCAGAGACTCGTGTCCTAGATAGTGTAAACCATGATTTTATTGGGGGCTGTGTCTTACGTGAGGAGTCATATACAAGCGAAAACAAGAAATAGAATTCTGTCAAAGCATCAAACAGGTTTGAGGACAATAACTGATAATAGACAGGGAAAAATGTTAGTAGCTAGACATGCACATGGGATGGATGAAGTTGTACGTGGAAAACAACTTGCTGTTAACAGAGACCAAGTACTGACATTTGTTCTTTCCATGGAGATACTCTGGTCTTTGTTCAACTACAGTTATGCCAATGTGTTAGGCTTTTGTCTGTCACCTGATTGGGCATGGTGTTCAGTTCTTGATGGCCAAGTATCACCTATATACTATTTGGAGCCAAATCAATTTATTATCACAGCAGAAGTGTGATCGCTTTTATGAGCTTGCGTGGCTCCATTGGATTTCTTTGGCGCTGAAAGTGGAGATCAAATTGTTCAAGTTATATTCAGATGGTGGTGCAGTTCGTGCTGATTATCATGGATATGCAAGAATCATGGGTCGATTGAGTTTTGATGCTGAAGAAGTGACAGATTTTCATATGGGCCAGCTGGAATTTTCCATGGGGCTTATGCCGATATCAGGGTCAGCTGGCATGGAATTTGATTTTAGTGCCTCTAAAATTTATATACTCGTTGAGGCCTGGATTATATTCAATTTCCAGAGGGTTGTCCTGCTGATCCATGAATCTGAATTGAACACTAGGTACAATCATTGCGATGCTGGTGCCGCTATGTTATGTACGCTTGAGAGCAAGCTGGATGTTAGGTGGGCTGCCTGTCTTGTGGGCTGTTGGCATACAAAAGGAACAGACGCTGTTAACACAGGGCATCGAAGAAATATTCAGAGAAACTACTATTTTTTTTTTTCTTCCTCCAGAGAATCCTCTTCCGGTTCTTCTTCCTCGTTTTATGCTGCAGTTTCTCTTCCTCTAATCCTCCCCTCTCTGATTTACTCAGTTCTCATACATGCTATCCTCCCCAAACTCTATTTCTAATTCTATTATCAGTGTACTCGTTCCCCTGTCCACGCGTGGTGGTAAGATTGGGGCTGTTAACACAACCTGACCCGTCGCCCGCATGAAACAAACAGGTTGCTCACGCGCAGCCCCGCCTGGCCACCACCCGCACGCACCCCGTGCTGCCTCGTGCGGTCATGCCTCGCCGGGCACACAGCACGCCACCCGCTGGAGCCTAGAAGCCCTGCGTACCGCATACCACCTGCACCAAAGCCACATGCGCGCAGCCCATCACGCACCTTAGGGGGCTCTGCGCAGAGGGACCTGGCGTTACCGCCCCCAACCCTAACCTTGCTGACGCTCGAGAGGTCGCCTGTGCGTGTGGGGGAGAGAGAGAGGGAGAACATAGCGCTTGGGGAGTTGGGGACCTCGGGCTGGTGATTTTCAGCCCCGCAGCCACTCGAAGCCGGTTGGGTGGTGCGGTGAAATTTCTTCTGTCGCGCAGCTGCTTTATCCGTGGAAAGTTGGACCGGAGCCCAGCCTTTTGTTGCCTTTCGGGCACTCTCAATGCATACTTTTTAATGTAGTTTCTAAAGAAAAGAGAGAAGATAATAAATTATTTTATAGATCTAATTTTCTTCATTGCATAGTTGCTATACTAATTTTTATGTAGAGAAATATTTAATAATCTTTTGCATGCTTTATAAATGATGTTCGATTAGTTGTGGCAAGATAGAAGCTAAGTTACAATATTGTGGCAGATTATGAAACCACAGTTTGGCTAAAGACAAAAATATGCATAGCATTGCAGCAGCACAGTTCAATATTTTTTCTTACACGGGAGTCTTGACAAGTACTTAACTTTATAATTAACTGAAGATAATGGACAGATACTATGACAACATGACCGACACTCGACGATGAGAATATGACCATCCATCCACAGAGCACTCAGTTGAAACCACGCATCCATCCACACAGCAGCCCTCCAGGCTCAAAAAAAAATTACCTTTATCAAATAAGGCCAGAGGGAGGAGAGACGGTAGGGGAGGAGGGGCTGACGGCGGGGTTCTGGAGGGCCGGCGGCGAGGTTCATGGTGGGGCGTGGAGGCGGGATTCCAGGAGGGGCGCGACGATAGGGGTGGAGGGGCCGGCGGCGGGGAAGCAGTAGCGAGGTCCCTAGACGATAGGGGTGGAGGGGCCAACGGCGGGGTTCTTAGAGGGCCGATAATAGAGTTCGAGAAGGGACCGGTGACGAGGAAGATGGCGCGGTTGCATTCGCGCGCGAAGCTTCCTGCAGATGAGCGGAGGGCCGGTGGCACGATCCATATCATCAGTGACGGAAATCACCGGAGTCTCCCCAATGCTATTTTGGTGGTTTCTTCCTGTTTCGATTTTGGTGAGGACTTCGTTCCTTGATGAGAAATGATTTCTCCATTTTTTTTTCATTTTTCTCTCTCTCTCTCTGCAGTAATTACATCGCCACATAAACAAAAATACTGAGTTGTCATAGTATTTAATAGAGATAGAAACTACAATTAATTTTTCATTAGAAATGCCCTTAGTAACCACAACCGGTAGAGAAGCCCAACAAAAGGAGCCTTAGCGCAGACTTATTCACATCGTCCAGAGCTGCGGACGCAGCCCCACGCCGATGGATTCCTGGCGCCCTATGCGCAGTGGGATGCCACACGGCTTCTATACACTAACGGAGCCAGCTGGGTGGCCGGGTGGACTGCGGCTCACCTCGATAAAGAAATGGGTCGTTTTCATACTGTAGCAGCTACTGTATCTTTTTACTGTACCTAGCTCGACCTATCTTGAAATAAAAAATGGGCCGTTTTCACACTGTAGCAACTGCTGTATCTTTTTACTGTACCTAACCTGATATTTTTTCTTCATTACAACTCATTCTGCGTTACAACTGTAGCTCTGCCACTGCTTCTGCACTTCGGATGCCATGAGTTTTTTTTTTCTCTCGCACACCTTCGGCTTCAGCCTGCACGCGCAATCGACTGGAAGGATACAGAGGAGACTTCGCAACAGCTGGCACAAAGAAACAAACCTAGGGCTGCTTTGGTCCCTCGCAAAAAAAATTATAATATTAACATATTTTCCCTAGGAAACCAAGAAAAATTTCTGGGGAAAAATTTATTTTCCCTACGATTTTGAATAAACACGAGGGGAATCGTCTTTCCCTAGAGCTCATCAGGAAACCCTAGGGAAAGAAAAGATTCCCTAGGAAATTGGTGAATTCTAGTAATGCTACTATCGCCGTGTCAAAATAAGTTTTCATTTAAATTCCGTACCACTTAACTTTGACCAATAATTTTATATATTTGATTAATTTTAACAATATCAGATTTGTACTTTTATATTGGTTTGTAATAAGTTGTTTCAACTACTATAAAACGAGCTTAGAGTGTCACTCAAAAATTATAACAATATCGGCTGAACGTAATAGCCAACACTAATAAGTCCCGATGGCCCCCCAACATTACAACCCGACACTGTTGTGACCGCACACTATTGTGACCGCAACAGTGTCGGACGCAAGTGACATTATCCTATAAAACGACACTACTTGCTAACATTACTCAATAGTGTCCGTCCTAGTAGACGTCACTAGCAACCGATACTACAGAACACGACATCAGTGTCAGTCTTTGTTTACTTCATCCACATCCAACACTAGAAAGAAACACTATAGTGTCGGACAAACGTGATTTAACAAAAACCGACACTGATAATGAACATATCTGTGTCAGTCGTGCTGACGTCAAGAGTAACTGAAACCAGTATCTTTTAGCAGTGTCATTTTTTGGTGCCATAGGTCAGACAACACTGCTATCGCATGTATTGTGTCATTTATAATGATATCAATATGTCCGACACGGGTAGTTCATGTATAAATACTCGTTCTCTTCCTCCCGTCGGGGCACTCTGTTGAATTCTGTTTCGAAGAGTGCGGCCAGGAAATTTGAAATTAAAGGGGGACGGTTTTGATTCCGTTTTTAATCAAAGAATATTGCTCCAGAAGGTAAATTCATGTCATCTTTGGAAGTTTTATGGTCTTATGTTGTGGTTTTAATGTAGGTTTAGGGCGGGATATCGTGAGAGGAGTTTGAAGTAAACCTAGCGTTTACAAGCGTATATTTATGGTAGGATTTTGTAGATCCCAACTAATTTTGTTGACCTCTTTGCTTTATACTGATTTGTCGAAGAGTATTACTACATAGTTAATTAGCTACCTCTTTAGTTTACATATATAATAAGACCTACACTACGGTGGGGGTGGGGGCAGGGGAGACAGTAAGAGGTTAATTGTATATCTAGTTAATTTTATGTCCTTTATATTATAATTTTTTCTCTTTTTATTTCTTTTTCTATTGGTGATTTGTGAAGATAGAGGACAGATCTTGGATGTACAATGGCGCTGGTGGAAATCTATTTCTATATTTCAAAAATGTCGCTTCATTTGTCGAAGCCGCTAAGACCAAAAATATACATATAAAAACAAATAGATTATGGTATCCATGTAAAAAGTGCAAGAATATTGTAATGTTTGACACTCCCGAAACAATCCGTGAGCACTTGTTGGAAAATGGTTTCATTGAGAACTACTCAATATGGACCAAACATGGAGAGACACAAGCAATACAGCAAGCAGTGAAGAGCAAGAAGTTGGAATTGGATACAACAAAGAGAGGGTAAGAGGTGAAGACAACATCGAAGTCAGAAGGAAACAATACATAACGGAGAGAAGAAAAAAACAACGATGATTCTGATGTGGTTCATGAAAGTCACAATATTGAAGGCTTCAATGTCGAGGAACTGTTGCGCCACATTGGGCGTGAGGAAATACTGGAGAACAAAACGAGAGGCTTAGATAACAATTTGCCAACTACCATGTACCTTGCAAAGAAATTGTTTTCACCGTTGACACTGGGCATACAAAAATACACGCTTGTCCGAACCACTACATATTGTACTGTAAAAAGTACGCAAACAACGTGAGATGTCAAATGTGCAATGCCAGTCGATACAAAAAGAATGATCAAAGTGACGATTCAGGTTCTGTGGATCAGCAAAAAAGAAAGAAAGGGAGGAAAATGAGAAAAGCATTGGTAGCAGTCTGAATGACCAAGAGGTCGACGAAAGAAAGTTCCAGCACTTGTGATGTGGTACCTGCCGGTATTAGATCGATTGAATCGACTATTCTCCAACTCTAGAGATGATGAACTCATGATCTGGCATGCGGCTCGGGCGCAAAAAGGACAGGAAGCTTCGGCACCCGTGGATGCTCGGCAATGGAAAATCTTTGACGTTAACCATCTTGAATTTGCCAAAGATCAAAGAAACTTAAGGCTAGGCTTAAGTACATGGAATGAATCCCTTTGGTGAGATGACAAACCCATATAGTACTTGACGAGTGATTCTAAGGCTATACAATATACCTTCATGGATGTGTCACAAAAGGAAGTATCTTATGTTAGCTATCTTTATTTCTGGTCCTAAACAAGTTGACAATAATATAGATGTCTTTTTATAACCTTTAATGGAGGATATGAAAAAATTATGAGAAGATGGGGTCCGTGTTTGGGATGCTTATGAACAAGAGAGCTTCACACTGTATGTCATGATTTTTGTTACCATCAATAACAATCTCGCACGCTTGACACTAACTGGACAGGTTAAAGGGAAGACAGGATGTGTAGTATGTCTGGACCAAACATCATCAATATACCTTCCTTTCTCATGTAAGTTGTTGTACATGCGGCACCGGCGATTCTTACCAAAAAAGCACAAGTATCGTGCAATGAAGGATCAATTTGATCGTACACAGGAGAAAGATTTGGTACTGATCAATCTTGATGGTAAATTTGTGTTTGAATTGGTAAAAAATATCCATACCGTCTTCGGTAAGGCAGTGAAAGGAAAAAAAGAAGAAAAATGATAAGGCACCAATAGATGTTCTGTTTAAAAAATAATTGATATTTTATAGATATTTATCATAATGAAAAGAGTTGGAGATTGGCCATGCCATAGATACTATGCACGTTGCAAAGGGTGTTTTTGAAAGCACGATTGGTACCATATTGGATATCCCAGGCAAGAGAAAGGATGGACTTAGAGCACGTAGGGACCTAGAAAAAATGAGAATAAGACCAGAACTTCATCCTCAGGTAAGACCAAATAGAAAGTATTACCTTCCACCGGCTAGCTTTACCCTCACATTTGAGGAAAAAAAATCAATATGCAAGTGTCTACGTAGTGTTAGAGTCCCCACAGGTTTCTCATAGAACGTAAAGAGTCTTGTTTCAATGTTTCAGTTGAAGATGACTGGGTACAACACTCATGACTATCATACCGTGCTCACCCTATTCCTCGCTATTGCAATCAGGGTTGTCAAACAACCATACATAAAAATGGTCGTCATATGAATGTACCACTTCTTTAATGCTATATCGAAGAAGGTAATCGACACTGCTAAGTTAGAGAAGACACGTAAACAGATGAGGGAGACTATGTGCCAACTCAAGATGTGCTTCCCTCTATCTTTCTCTGATATGATGGAGAACTATATGATTCACATAGCAGATCAAATTTTTGTCCTCACCCAGTTTATCTGCATCACATATATCCATATGACCGTTATATGTCTATTATGAAGGGCTACGTACACAATTGTGCTCACCTTGAGGGTTCCATGATAGAGAGTTACACAACTGAGAAGGTTCTTGAGTGCTACAACGATTACATGAAAGATAGAAAACCAATAGGTGTGCCGGTGTCACAGCACGAGGGGAGGCTCTTAGGGAAAGGAACAAAAGGAAAACATTCAACGATCAGAGTTTTGTAAGAGTTCGAGATGCACATTATAGCATCCTTCATCAATTACATATTGCAGCGCCATACATCCAACAACTTGCAACAGCTTCGTGAAAAAAATTAACATTCCACAGAGGATTGGATCACGAAAGAGCACAAAAGATGTTTCACGTCATGGTTGAAGAACCAAAACCTCCTAATTGGTACAACAAAAGATGAAAAAATGATGTGTTTATTGGCTGATGATCCCTTAATGTTAGTTACATCATGGTAGGCATATGACATCAATGGGTTCACATTTTATACCAAGACAAAGGACGACAAGAGCCAGCACCAAAACAGTGGTGTTAGTAGAAACCAAAGACAGTAAGGGAAACAAGAACACATATTATAGATACATTGATGAAATTTGGGAGCTCAACTATGAAACAACTTTACAAATCCCTGTATTTAAGTGCCAATGGGTCAAACCCACAAGGTATAGAGGTGGATGAAATGGGCTTCACCCTTGTGTTCCTAAACAACAAAGGACACAAAGATGACCCATGGATACTCCCACAATGTGTCGCACAAGTGTTTTATGTTCTCGAGCCCGAACACAAGAAAAAGCACATTGTTATACCTGAAAAACAAATGATCATTGGGGTTGATAATGTCACTGATGATGAAGAATACAACCAGTTTGATGAGGTGCCCTTTTTGCGAATACAGAAATGATAAATATATTTGAAGCAAGACTCAGTTATTCATCACTTGTTCCCTACATGCGCAATGGTGGTGAGGGGAAGTTAGTTCAAGCTAAGTATTAAAGATGTCATAGTTTTGTAATCAAATTATTTGTAATCTAGATATTAAATATTATAAAGGTGTCCTCTTGTTTTGTGATATTAAGGCTAATATTTTCCCTCTGTTTCAAATTACTAATGTTCCCTCCATTCTAATATATAATTTATATAATGGAAAAAGGAAGAACGAACAACAATATGTCCAGATTGTACATTGCTAGACCGTGCAATGTACAATCCGGACATACAGTTTACATGCTCTCTCGAGTAACGACAGAAAGCCAGAGCTTATAAACTGGTCGACGGTTCCAAGAATAGGTGAGGTGGGACTAAAGTACAAGTAATAGTGTCAGTTAAGTATGAGGTCAGCGGCAGACGACATTACATCTAGCAATACTGTCGGTTGAATATGACGTCAGCAGAACCAACATTACAATGAGCAATACTGTTAGTCAAGTATGATGTCAACAGAAACTGACATTAATGTAACCGTTGTTTTGTGATATTAATGTTGCTCTGTATTTTATTTCAGTGCTACCTCCGTTCCAAAATACTCCCACTCTTCCAAAATATTTATTAAATTACAGAATTTGTCCATATCCATGTCTCTTATAATATTTAACTTGCAGTAAAATTTTTATAAAATTACAGAATCTACAAGAGTCTTATAATATTTAACTTGTAGTATTATTATTTATAAAATTACAGAATCTCTAATATAAATTTATGTAACTTATTTCTATTATATAATGAAAAAAAGAAGAATGTTAAACGATATGACCAGGTTGCGCAGTGGAGGTTACGCAGTAACCTGCGTTACCTCCACTGCCCACCTGCCATATAGTTTACACGTTTCCTCATCTATAGATAGATAGACAGACAGAGCTTATAAATTGGTCAACACTACCAAGTATAGTCGAGGTGGGACTAAAGTTATGTCATGTAATAGTGTCGGGCAAGTATGACGTCAGCGGAAACTGACATTACAATCAGTAATAGTGTTGGTCATGTATGACGTTAGCAGAATCCGATATTACCAATGAATAATAGTGTCGGTCGAGTATGACCTTAGCAGTAACCGACATTAACATAACTATTGTAGTAATAATATCCATGTCTCTTATAATGTTAACTTGTAGTAATAATATTTATAAAATTGCATATCTTGTAAACATAATATTTATAAAATTACTACTACTACATATAATTACTACTCTTCCATATCGAAGTCCTCTTCATCCTCCTCTTCTTGAACAACTGACTTGGCTAGCTCGGTGGAGAAGCGCTTGATGCTCGCCTCTGCCTCCCTGGTCATCGCATCGGGATGGGACGGCAGCTTAACTAGTGTGTCGAAGGGAAAGTCCGACTAGCATATCTTTATCGTAGACAGTATGCGGTCCGCAACTGCCTGCGCCAAGTCCTAGCGCTCAGACTCCATCTTCTCAGGGAGATGACTCAGCATCCTTTCTAGTGGAACCATGGCATGGAGGAAGTGGGCAGGAGACCCCCCTTGGCCTAAAGGGAGCTCCAGACTCCTCAGCTTCAGCTGCTTCACAGCATTGTTGATCTTCTTGAAGGTGTCGAATGCCATGTCGGTTTGAAGCCGGAGGGACACCCACATAGCGTCATGATCATGGCGAAGCTTGACGATTCGTGCTTCCGACTCCCTCTTGAAGCTACCTCTCCAGCTCCTTCACTCTTTGGGCCACCATCTAAGAAGCACACGGACCAACGGAGACGAAGATGGTTCGAAGAGATGTAGAAGACGAGATGGAGAACACGAGAATGAGAAGCGCAGTTGTAACCCCTTTTATAGACCTTGGATGAACTCCTCACATTCCGACGCTCCAGCTCCACTGAGCGTTTCACATTCTGACGCTTCAGCTAGATCCTTCTAATGGGACCGAGAGTTTTCAATATTATAAATGATAATATGTGATGGTCAATATGGACACTAATGGTGTCAGTCAAGTTTGACGTCAGCATAAACCGACATTACAATGAACAATAGCGTCGTTCAAGTATGACGTCAGCAGAAACCGACATTACAATAAACAATAGTGTCGATCAATTATGATGTTAGTAGAAACCGACATTAACGTAACTTACTTCTATTTTTCTGAAAACTGAACTGGAACATATTTGGCACTGAAACAGTGAACCAAACCTAAAACTGAAACATGGAACAAATTACAGCACTGGATACACAATTTCATAATTCAAACAGAAATTAGAGTCTGAAACACAATACATTTCTCATATTCTCCTACTTTAACAGGTTTGCCACCGATAGTCCTACCATACAACCAACTAAAGCAGTGATGACACACACTCCATCAACTAGCATTCCTGCCTTCATCTTTGTGCTCAACTTCTTGATCACATGCTTCAACTCAGTTAACCCACAAGTCATTTGCACAATTTCAAGCTTCAAGTTTGCTACTTTCACAGACACATCAATTGCTTCCTTCTGTTCTTCCTCTGATAGAACCTGAACATGGTGGGGCACATTTGCAGCCAACCATCTCCTATAGTCCTTTTCCCACTTGTAAAAACCACACCTCATTGGATCATCCTACAATGAGATTCAAAGCATTCTATAGAACAGGTGCAATAAAGCAAGTCAAATCAGAGCAGAATTGAACTCTCACCTGTTGATTCCTCGCATTTGAAGAAGAATTCACCTTACATGTTGGCCTTCTTGCTCTGCAGCCTAATGACCCGCTTTTCACACTTTAGACAATCAATCAGGGGTGTTGCCACACATCCAAGCTAGTCGTCAGGCTCTGAGATGTCGCAGCCTTGACCGAGCTAGATGAAACCCTAGGCTCTGACATGGATCGGTGGGAAGAGGCTAGGGACATGGTCCCGCGCCACTTGCCCTCAACGACGATGCTTGGGCTTGGACACTGATTACCGAGCAATGGGGAACGAGGATGAGCAGGAGAGTGAGATTCGAGTGCGGGATTAGAATGGAGAGGGTGCCACGAGCGGGGATAGAAGAAGACAGGTGCAGGGCAATTTCGGTACATACGAAAATTAGAAATAGTGTCGATCAAGTATGACGTCAACGAAAACTGACATTACAAATAGCAATAGTGTCGGTCATGTATGACCTCAACAGAAACCGACATTATAATTAGCAATAGTGTTGGTCAAATATGTTGACGTCATCTTTGAGCGACATTACAGTAGAGTACCAATTAACATATCCCAAAATCTTCGATGAACACATGGACAATATCATTACAAATTAAAAATATCATTATAAATTACAGTAGTGACATTTTACAAAATCATTACAAATAGAGTACATGTCTTCAAGAGGTTTTATAGATCCTGGAACTGCAGGGGGGCGCATCTATCTCCTGCTCAATGGCGGCAACGTCCTCGGAGGCCGGGGCCTATCACTGGTCTGGCTCGGTCTGCGCCCGGAGGGGAACACAGAGATAAAATATAAGATGTAGGCTACAAGACTAAAAATATCATGATACCAGAAGTGCAAGAGCGAGAGAAGATCTAGACGTTGTTGATGAGCATCCACATGCTCTTCACCTTGCGTCAGCCACCGTAAGGTGAAGAGCATGCAGACGTTCGTCAACAACATCCAGATCTTCTCTCGCCCTTACACTTCTGGTATCATGATATTTCTAGTCTTCTAGCCTACATCTTGTACTTTATCTCCATGTTTCCCTCCGGGTGCGGGCCGAGCCAGACGGGTAACAGGCACCAGCCTTTGAGGACATCGCGTCGTTGAGCAGGAACCTTGCCGTTCCAGGCTCCGTCAAACCTCTTGAAGACAGTTCTTGGCTTTGTTAAACCTCTTGAACAGAGTTTGAACAAAGTTCTGGGCTCTGTCAAACCTCTTGACAGAGATTACAGGGCACTAAACTTGAGAATAAGTCCTGAACTCACTGCCATAAACCCTAATAACTTGATCTGACAACCTGCTTCAAATGAGAATAACAGATCTTGTAAACAAATGATGTTGCAAACAAATCTGACAAAGCGAAATACAGAACTTGTATATGCTCACCAAGTCACCAGGCTACCCAAGCACGACTGGGCATCATAAGTAACAACCGAAGAAGGACCATACGCGCGGCGTGACGAGAGGAGGCTAAGGAGCGTGCAGCAGCTGAAGGGCGGCGGTGTGTTGACGGGTGAGAACCAAGAGGGCGAGATACATATATATAGGCGAGAATGACTAGGGTTTAGTTAGTAGTGTCGGTCAGTGTGACGTTACTAGTAACCGACATTGCAAGTTCAACAGTGTCGGTCAGTTATAGGACCGAAATTGCAACATCACTTAGCAAACATACCTTAAAACATTTCACTTTTTTAAGAACCAAATGTTCAATTATTTTGTACAATGTTTTCTAAGTGTATAAGCATTCATAGTTCAAGTTAGAACGTATTTTTTTTTATAAATTATGTAATCACTTTCAACCTACATTCATCATTTACTTGTACTCATAACGTATAGTGCCATATGATTAGTAACCTATAGTTCCATTTGAACTAAAAAATTCAAGACAAGACTCAAAAAAATTTAAATAGAAATTTGTCAGGTTCCTTACACAATGCAAACTACTAAAATCAAATTATAGATTAAATATCGTTATATAAGTCAAGAAAAAAATAAAGAAATTGTTAAACCTGTTACCAGTGTCGGTCGGGCTGCCATCACAAGAGACCAGCATGTCAGTCTTGTATTACAGTAGTATCGGGCCAGATGACCGAAATTATAACACCAGTCAGCAAACATAACTTAAAATATTTCAATTTTTTTGTGCAACAAATGTTCCATTATTTTGTACATTGTTTTCTAGGCGTATAAGCATTCCTATTTCATATTAAAAACCTAATTTTTATAAATTTTGTAATCACATTCAACCTACATTCAATATTTTGTTGTACTCATAACGTATTGTGCCATATGATTGGTAACCTATAGTTCCATTTGAACTAAACATTGCATGAAAAGACCCAAAAAAATCCAAACAGAAATTTTTTTAGGTTCCTTACACAAAGCAATTTACTAAAATCAAATTGCAGATCAAATATCATTATATACGTCGAGAAAAAACAATAAATAAATTGTTAAACTTATTAATAGTGTCGACATTACCGGGAACTGACATTGCAAAGCCAACAATGTCAGTCTTTTATTTCTGTAGTGTTGGTAGGACCTGACTGAAATTACAACGTCATCAGCAAACATAACTTAAATTGTTTCAACTTTTTTTACACACCATATGTTCCATTGTTTTGTACAATGTTTTCTAAGCTTATAAGCATTCCTACTTCATTTTAGAACGTATTTTTTTTTATAAATTTTGTAATCACTTTCAACCTACATTCAACATTTTCTTATACTCATAACATATAGTTCCATATGATTCATAACCTATAGTTCCATTTGAACTAAAAATTTCATGAAAAGAATAAAAAAAATCAAACAAAAATTTGCCTGGTTCCTTACACAATGCAATTTCTTAAAATCAAATTGTAGATCAAATATTATTATATATGTCGAGAAAAAAATTATTAAACTTATTAGCATTGTTTGTAGTGTCGGTTTTTGTGATGTCATGGTGCCCGACATTGGTACTCTTACTATATAATTGCTTCGTTCTACACTAAACCTGGTGGCCTTTTCATTTTTCACGCGAACCCGCCGCCGCTGCTCTCGTCGCTGCTCCTCCGGCACCGGCCGCAGCTAGTTGATCGTCCTCCTTAGCTCGCGCACCGGTCACGGCTGCGCGTCCTCCTCCGACCTCTGGTTGTGCGTTCGTCTCTGATCTCGGTGCCTACCGCGTTTCTTGCTACGGCTCCAGTCTCCCAGTGTCGCCTCTCCCCTTCACCCACTCTGGAACCCTAATGTAAGTACCCTCACTCATTCTTTCTTGGTAAGCCGCCTCCCCTCCACTGTTCTGGCAATCTACAAAATGTAAGTCGCATCCCTTCCCACCATTGTTCCCCTTAATTCTTCTGGCTTTGAAATGCTATATGACATTTTTGATGTATATATATGTTATTGTTTAGTTTATAGATACATTGTAAGACCTTCTTTCGCACAAAGAAAAAATTCCTGATTCCTATGTTCCTCATGTGAATTTGATCTGATTCCTATGAAATTCTTGTGTGAATCCTATGAAATTGCTGTGTGAATAACAATGTCGGTTCGATGACGTCATTGACCGACACTGTTACCGTATAGTGTCGGTATTGCTGACATCATCTTTGACCGACACTACTATGGCCGACATTACTATGACACAGTCCTAAATGCTCTTATATATAGGAAGGTTGCTATTGCTATAAGACATCTGGATTATAAACATAATCTAGTATAATCAAATTTTAGGCATAATGTATTTATTATAATAGTACTTTTCAGTTGTAGTTGTGCTTGATGATGAAAGCGGACTAAGTGAGGTGAGAGTGGACCATATATATCTTGCGACTTGCGATATCGGATATGTGTTGCCATACGAGTAAAGGACCTTAGAGCGTTGGAAGGCTATTAAATTGGCAACCCGCACTAAGAGAAAAAGTCTTTCTATTCTGTACCCTCTTCTTTCCAATATCCATTCAGATGCAATAATATTTTTCCATTTTTTTAGTACACAATCTCTACAATGGAGGAAGTTGTTGCATCCACACATGTGGCTTCTTCTCCCAAAAGCTCAAGTAGCTCATCTTTTGAGGAACCTTTCCCTCCCTATCCTTCGTGCGCAAAAAGGTAGCGCCTGCCGCAAAAAGACCCCGATTACAATCCAACTGATGAGGTATTTGATAGTCAAATTAACACTGTTCATTTTAACTCAAACGAAAATGCCTTATATAACTCTATCTTTCGTAGCATATTCCTGCTCGAAGTGCTAGACGACTTAATTTCACTGATGAAGAAGAAGCGACAGTGCCAACTGAGGACACGATTGCCCCCACATCATCCACTTCACAGAAGACACAAAAGGGTTATTCCAGGAAAGCCAACAAGCTACATGCTGGAATTTTTGCTGTAGAAGCTGTCGACCAATATGGTGCACCTGTGGAGCCAAAAGGAATCAACGCAAAATGGCGAAATGATTGTGGTGCCTTTGTGATAGAAAAAGTTAGGATTATATTTCATGATTGACGTAGTGTCTTAGAAGAAAAAAGAATGAATTGTGGGACAACTTGTGCGCAAAGTATCTTTTCCCCATAGATTGCCTTGACCATGCAAAAAAGTCTTCTCTTTACATAGTGGGAAGATGCCTTCGGACATTTAGGACGAACCTTAATAAGGATTATGTTTGAAAGGGTCCGACACCATTCAACAAGTCCGGTTCCATCACACCTGATGATTGGGAAGCATTTGTTGAGAAGATGACATCTAAGAATGCTTTAAAGACTAGCGAGTCTTTTAAAGAACTGAGTAAAAAGAACAAGATGCGTCCTAATCTCAGTCCAGGTGGATATGCAGCTAAAATCAAACAGTGGAGGCTAAAAGAACAACAGGATCGAGAAGCTGAGATACCGGACCCACTAGAAGGATGCAGTGAACGCACTCGAAACTGGGTCTTGGGTCGATCCAAGTCAAGTGATGATGGAGAATTGATTCTTAAAAGCTTAGATATTAGTGAAGCTATACAAAAAGCCAAGGAGCTAGCTGCAAAGGAGAAGGAAGGCACCTAGCTTTAAGCTAAAGAGGAAAAGAGACCAACTTACTGTTGCCCTTGAAAATGAGGAACATTGAGGTCGTACACCAGCCATCTCTTCAATGGCTGCGTCGAAATCAGGGTTCCCGGACGACGCGAGCAGCTACAAGAAGCGTGATCCACCCAACAAGGATGATGAACGCAAGAAGTGGAAAGAAAACTTCTTCCAATTCCTCAAAGAAAATCCACAGTTCGTCCAACCATTTGCTGTACCGAATGTCCGAATCAGTGTCAACAACATCGAGACTACTCCAACTACTGAAAACTTGCCTCCAAGCAGCCATGGGTCCGTGCCTGAACTGGCTACTAAGTACCTAGTGGATGATATAATCGAGAATACTCCTTGCTCATTGAATATGGCTCTTATCAAGAAAAGGAGCATCAAGGTTGCAGAAGGCATTGCAATGCATGGACGTATATTTCATACTGTATTTATTCCACCAGAGTGTGTCAAGGTGCAACTAATCAAGGTAGTAGATGACAAGTATTTTGATTTTGGTCTCGAATATCCTGATGAGGAAGAAGGGATTGACAGTCTGGGAGATGTTGTTAATAATATTGTCCTTTGGCACCGACGAGACATTGTTTTGCAATCTGCGGTTGAAACGACACCAGTGTCTTGACCTACTCCAGCACTTTCGCCTCGGTCTTCTCCAACAGAAGAGAATGAAGGTACTGGTGCTGAGGAGCCTATCATGAACCCCCTCCGCCTCCTGAGAGACATGAAGATGATGCTGCTACTGTTGAGAGGCCTCTCATGGGCCCTCTTCGCCTCCCGAGAGACATGAGGATGAGGCTGCTGTTGCTGAGGGGTCTATCATGGACCCCTCTCCGCCTCCTAAGACACATGAGCAGGAGACAGCTCTTGCTGAGGGGCCTATCATGGACCCCTCTTTGCCTTTCGAGACACATGAGGATGAGGGTGTTACTGAGGAGCCTATTGATGACCTCCCTACACCTCAACTGACACGTGCTAAGGACTCAACATCCAGCAAGAGTATAGGTCAGCACGTTCTATTAACTAGTATGTTAACCGCTAAAGTGTAGAACACACATTAATGTTTTCTTTTACAGTTGAAGCGTACCTCCAGGGTATGAGACAACCATACACCTATGAGAAAAAGGAACTGGTGCAGCACATGCCTATGGTGCCCGAGGGTCTTCCTGAAGGATCTTGGGATCTTACAGAGTATGATTTTTCTGAGTTCAAACATGGCATGCCGCTATTACCGAGTCGTATGCTCAAAGAGAATGACTGGATGATACGTAGATTTCACGGGTGGTACTTACAAGCATGTGCTAAAGGTGTTCAGTTTATCTAAGCTAAGATTTCTGGGGAACTTTTTAACACTGTGCCAATGGATCTACATGTGCCCTTTGAAGACATACATGCCCTCTATCGATTTCAGAGATTGAATGCCACTCTCATAACCGTATGGTGCTTGTAAGTGTTTTGAACAATAATAACCTTATAATTAGTCATACTATTAATTAACACCATAATTGACTATATATTATTTCATGTTTTTAGAATGTGCTTTCACTCTGGTGCGGATAAGAAAGTTGGGTACTTTAACCCAACAGCAATACGCCAATCAGCGATCAACGTCCCTATAGACCATCGTGACTTGAAGGGAAAGTGGAAGAATGAACAAAAGGCGTACCATAAGGTGTTGGTCGAAAATGCTAGGAATGTTGTATCAGTCTACATAGGTAGGGCCATTTACGATTGGCGGGACAAGGAGTGCATCATGGCTCCTTATAACTTTAAGTGAGTATGCTTTCCTCTATCACTTACTTAACCCCACTTTTGACTAATAAATTGAAACACTAACATGATTAAGTGTACTTTTGTTATAGCGGTCACTTGATTGCTTTCATGATATATCCAAAATATGGGAAAGCTTGGGTATTTGACTCCATTAATCATGAGAGGAGCACCTACAACGATTTTATAGAAGTCCTTGATGCATAATGATTTCTAATATCATTTTAATTCTTTGATGATCTGATATTTATAATCATGATACAATATTTCTTATCGGTGACAGCTCTTATAAGTTCTACATCAAGCTTGGAAGACAACACCATCCAAAACGGAAAGAAAAATGTCGTATAAAACACATTTTCTGGTACTACTACACCATAATTCAATAATCTATATCACTATATTTTTTGTCTATATCTTTGAGACTTTTAACCTTTCCATTTTGTTCCCAAAGTGTTCAAATCAGGCTCCTGGCAGTGTGCATTGTGGCTACTATGTGTGCAAATATATAGAAGCTGGCTCTAGAAAATACATGACATTGCCCAAAGAAGATTATGTATGAAAAAATGTAAGTACTTGCAGTTTTAGTACTGTTGTTATGTGCATTTTCACACTGTATTGATATTTGCATTTTAGTAATTACTAATTATATTTTTAATATTGGCAGCCAGACAACCAAGTGCAAGAAAGCCAATTGGATGAAGCCACACTCAATGACATTGCAGCTCGGATGATCCGCTTCATGATGCATGGGTTTATTCATCCAATGGGTAAATATTATAACCCAGTAGGTGATGTGGCAACACATCAAAAACTTGCTCATTGGTGCGGGAAATATAACAATTCTGAATTAATTTGGCAAAATTTTGAGGCTGGGCAGAAGAGAATTAATGAACAAGACCGGAGTTGACCGAGCAAATAAAATTTTAGTTGTTAGTTCTATGTGAAGTATGTATATTCATGTATATGTGTAAATTAAGCTACTGTAGTGGATGAACTTGTGTACATATGTAACCCTAAACATTCACTTTGTGAATACATTTCCTCTGCCAATATATTTTATTAATCTGTTATTTGTATTTGATTTGTGTTATTCAGATGGCTCTTATTCAAATATATGAAAGTGTCGGTTTTGTGACATCACAGAAACCGACACCCCTAATGTAGAAAGTAGTGTCGGTCACGTGACGTCATAATATATGACATGAGAGTCCTGAAAACAATATTGGCAAACTTGGCATCATTGAGACCGACACTGTTGATAGTGAGAGCAGTGTCGGTTGTATGACGTCAACACAACCGAAACCACAGTGAAAATATCAGTGCCGGTTCCATGACGTCATAATAAACGATGGTGATGTTAACGTAAATCAGTGTCGATTGAATGATGTCAAGAGAGCGACACTGATGTAAGTAATAGCAGTGTCGATCAGATGATATCATGCAGTCCGACACTGCTGTTGTTGTTACTTGTGTCGGTTAGATGGTGTTATGGCGTCCGACACTGCTGTTGTCGTTACTAGTGTCGGTCAGATAATATCACGTCGGCCGACACTGCTGCTGTTTTTGCTAGTGTCGGTCTCATGATGTCATACTGTCCGACACT
The DNA here is from genome assembly GCA_001602295.1 of Zoysia matrella. Classification (NCBI taxonomy): domain Eukaryota; kingdom Viridiplantae; phylum Streptophyta; class Magnoliopsida; order Poales; family Poaceae; genus Zoysia; species Zoysia matrella. Next base: position 42,006 of record BCLG01001093.1, on the reverse strand, counting down.
GCTATTGTTGCTGCTAGGGTCAGTCTCGCTGGCGTCATTTTGATCGACACTGAAGACACTGCTATCAGTGTCGATCGGATGATGTTATTTGACCGACACTGATAATTTGATTCAATGTCAGTTCCTTCGACCCGACATTGATTATCGTTTACAGCAGTGTCATGTGACTGTGTAAAGAGTGTTGCACAATTTGACCGACACTGCAAAACTTTATGCCTCGACATTGAAGGGTCTTTTTGTAGTAGTGTCTGTGTCATTAATCCTATTCTCTCTTGCCATTTCCTTGGTATACTACGGAAGCCAATGGGCCAAAGACTCTGTCAACTCTGAAATGTCTAATGGAATAGGGGATCATCCCATTTTCAAAAAATATTCGTTATAAGAAATACTTTCATAATAGGTCAAATATGTATTTGACTAAACTTAAATAGATATTTATTTTAGGACGGAGGAAATATCTATAATATTTTTTGTAAATTAACAAAAAAAACTGTGTGTTACAAATTAGGACCAACAATACAATTAGCTTCTAAACTTATATCAGCGACACAATTTTCTCTATAAAATATATATTATAAAAAATTATTATGAATATAAAAAATGCAAATCTCATGATATTAATGTTAATCTAATCTATAAAAATTATTAGTTCCCAAAACTCATACATAAAGTTTTTATCACGTTATCTTCATGGTCATGCCTCTCTCACGAGGCATTTGTATATTTGCATCTCAGTTCATTTTACTTCGACAATTTGACACTCAGCATATATGACTCCATCTAACTGGTTTTATATGTTATACCATAGAGTGTTAAATTATCGAAGTTTATGCCTCAAATCCTCTAATTTTTCCTCTCACTTGCTCCTCTCATTTGATTATTGAGTAGAGTTATTGTAGCAAATTATTGAGTAGAGTTATTGTAGCAAACTAAGACCCCATTTGGTAGGGGT
>BCLG01001093.1:27529-41049 GCA_001602295.1 Zoysia matrella | reverse complement strand
ACACTTACAACTCATAAGTCACAAGTGATTGCATCCACAATTACCTATAATCACTTCTACTTCTACTAGCATTCATAAACTACAAACGGTAGCTTTTACCGCTTATCCTTTCCCACCACACCTATAATCCATATTGAATATCAAGCAGTTTTAGCATTAAAAACAGATTATACAGATAAGCTAGATAAGTAATCTTCATAAATAATATAAAGTATAAAGCCTTGCATTGTAGAAATTACGATTATTCAAAAAATAACTTATATTTTGGATTGTTCATGAAAATTACTTATTCAACATTTCCTTATAATCTATTTTATGTCAAAAGTGTTTGGTAGAACAACTTACTTAGTACTAGTCTCGATACCAGTGCCAATGCTACGGTCCAAAGAAAAATATTGACTTAAGAAAATAATATATTAATATTAAAATTTGAAGTTTCTCATTCTTCACCATTAATATTAATATTAAAATTTGAAGTTTCTCATTCTTCACCATTAATATTAATATTAACTCAAAATTAATTTGTTTTATTTTCCAACAATTTTCTTTGTATCTCAATGTATTTGTTCTAGGTAGTTGTATTCTAACTAACAATGGTTTTTGTGGGCCCAACATCTGAGAGATCCAGAAGAGCTCGTCCGTTAGATCTATAAGAGTGTCCTTTTATCCATTGAATTTGTAAAACAAGACAACCATGGGTGCATTTTTTTGTGCGCACATAATCTAACATATCTTTGCTGGGACATTTTGTCGGGTGTACGTGGAAAAGAAAAAATATGCTTTTTTAAAGAGTAGAGATGAATTATAGGTGATGAGAACGGATAAGTGGTATAAAATGCTACAATTTGTAATTTCTGAATGCTAGTACAAAACGTAAAAGAATTATAGGTGATTATAGATATAATCACTTATGGGTTTTATGTTTGTGGTAAAAATTATAATATAAACTGTGATAATTATTGCAAAAAAAACTCATAATCTCTACCATAATCTTTACCAAATGGGGCCAAAGAATTTTTTTTATATAATCATGACCCCTACAAAAGGAGCCTAATTGCCATAGGATAAATTAGGCATTTCCATTATATCTTCCTGGTCCTACCTTATGGACTCACTCGATTATGTAATATTGTGTTTCCTTATTTCCTTCTATGGCGAACTCTACCCCCTCCGTTCCAAAATATAAGTATTTCTAAATTTAGTCAAAGGCAAACTTTTTCACTTTGACCATTAATAATATAAAATTAAAAATATTTTATCATATAAAAATATATTTTTAAATTCATCATGAAATAAGTTTTCATAAAAAGTAAATTTTTATAGAGGCAATTGCGTTCTTACCCCTATTTTGATGTTCAATTGTGAGTTTACTCCTATTTTTTGAACTTTGTGATTTTACCTCTGTAATTCAAAAACGAAGGCTTGATTGACCCTACTCTGTTAAGTACAGGTAACGATGTTAACCAGGATTTAAAAGGACAGAAATGCCCTTGTGATTTTACCTCTTCTTTTCTACAAAGTATATAATTTACTCCTATTTTTTTTGTCAACATTGATAACATTTAGACATAACATAATATTTTGAAAGAATATTTACGCATATTTCTTTGAAAGAGATTTTTAAAGAATTTTTACAAAATTTCAGCAGCATTTTGACAACATTTAAGCTCACTTTGATAATATTTTAACAATGACATAACAGCTTAACGAGTGCAGCAGCCACCGCCCACGCCTGCCCGCCTGACGAGTGCAGTAGCCGCCGCCCGACGCGCAGCCTGCCTCGTTCAAAAAATAATGGTAACATCACAAAGTTTAAAAAATAGGGATAAACTCACAATTTAACATTAAAATAGGGTAAGAACATAATTGTCTCATTTTTATATTAAAAATTATGTAATATTCTAATATTATTAGTAATAATTTAAAAAAATTGATTTCATCCAAACATAGAAATACTTATATTTTGAAACAGAGGTAGTATTTATAAATTAGTGCTTTAATCTACAATTATATGTTGTGCACCAACTTGCATCTCTAATGGTAATAACATTCAATTCATTTTGTGTATCCTGTAATATGCTAGCAAGTCACCGTGTTAACTTTATGGAAAAATAAGAAATACTCTTTTCGTTTTTAAATTGATGTCACCGTTGACTTTTAAGTACCAACTTTGACCATTCGTTTTATTAATTTTTTTTGATAAATATCATTTTTTTTTTATAATTTAATTGATTATTAGAATTATTTTAATCTTAATTTAAAATTTTACATATTTAAACTAATTTTTTTGAATAAAACGAATTATCAAAATTGATGTTGAAAGTGAATGGCGACATCAATTTAAAAAGAGGTCTTAATAAGATAGACTATCTCCTCCTCTTTCACCTTTTAATAAGTGAACATCGAATCAATCTGAATCGTTGATTTTTAGAAGGAGACAAATAAAATACGATGGTAATGTAACGTTAGCCCGCAAACATACTTATATCTCACGTCCATATCATTTTTTTCCTTCTACAGACAAGGTCGACATCCATCGGCGAGATCTCCAGCGACGGAGCACTTTCCTTCCGTATCCGCTTTTTGAATTTTGAATGCAAATCAATTTGACTAGTTTTCCTTCCGTATCAATTTTGAATTTAAATCAATATGTCACGTCTTCCGAAAAAATATCATTGACCGTTGACCGGGTAAGCCACTGGTTTTAATGTACCTATCACGTTATACATTATCTATAAAAAAACGTGACCATATTCTGGTTTTAATTTTTAAATTTTAAATCTAAATTAATTTGACTAGTTTTCAATTGAGTCAACTGGTTTACCGACCAATTTGATGGGATTTCAATATCCTTATTTAAAAATTTTAATTTTTCAAACTTTTTTTAAAAGAAGCGATCATCGACAGTTGACCGGCTGTTTCCGTTGTGTCACGTTAGAAGTATAAGCATGTGTGTGTCCATTGATCATGTGTCCAGTGTCACGTAAGAGTAGGAGTATAAGCATGTTTTACGTAACTATGTGTCCACTAACCAGCGAAGTAGAAGCTTGAGAAGACTGTCACGTTATGAGAGAAAAAAAGTGAGAACCAGCTGTTCACTTACTTACTTATAATAATACATGCAACTTTTTAAATATATCAAATAGTTTATTTTTAAAACTGAGGAATTTTATTTCCTTAACTAATGTATTCACTGCTTTCCAAAATTTATTGATTTCCTTTCAATTTAATTATTTTAGTTCTATTACCTTTTAAAAGAAAAAAAACCACTTTCTTCTCGAGAATCCGTGTACTCCGTCGTAGAGAAGGAAAAAAGAAAAATGGAAATCGAAGGATCTGAGAAGTTTCGCAGTGGATACTTGACCCAAACCACACTCCTCTACGGTCTACTGTCTGCGTCCTCCCCCTCCCCACGGGCCACGACGGAGCCACTCGCAGAGTCGGCAACCTCCTTGGTCCGTCTACTCTCGCCAAATCACTCCCAACCCTAACCCAACCCTGACGTCTCCTCACCGCCCTCGGCCCTCGCGATGTCGGAGGTCATCGACCCGCCGCAGTCGCACCGCTCGCCACCGCCGCCCTCGCCCTCGCCGTCGATGCCGCGAGCCCACTCCCAGCACCCGCAGCAGCCGCGCGGACGTCCACAGGCCCCGTCCGGCTCCGACCCCTTCGCCTTCGGCATCGTCGCCTTCCTCGGCATCTGCTTCGTCCTGGTGAGGTCCCCTCCTCAGTCCGTAACCTCCCTCTAATTTCCTCCGATCGCGCTTTGCGCGTGCGCGCGAGTGCTTGATCGCAAATCGTGGGGGGTTTAACATGCGCCGGTGTGATCCTGACGGTGTGGGACTGGGAGTTAATGCCTTGGTGGTAGTTTCGTTGCTTGGTGGGGGTTTAGGTTTCGTGCTTTGGGGAAGTGGGTGCTGATTTGGTTGCTTTCATAGGAACTGTTTTGGTAGTTATAATGTGGATCAGTGATGTGCGTGCTTGAATTGATCAGGTGGGTGACATTAGCTGATTTGCTGACCTTTGCAAAATGTAGTTAATATTTTGCTTTCAAACTTGCTACGTTTGTACAGAGAACTCAGAATGTGCCTTTGGATGTTGATTATCTCTTATACTGTCAATCTGTAATACACACTCCCTTAACAGACATGATAGAAGCTAGCTTTTTTTTCGGTTAACCTTAAACATTTAGATATTAGTCTGTCACGTTTTTTATAACAATTTGTTCTTATCTATCCTTTTAGGGTTCTTTCTACACAATTTCTCAGAGCTGTCGGCTCTATGGACATGTTTATCAAACGTTTTAATATCAGATTGCTCTTTTTGTATTTTCTCAAATGTTACTTTATTGATCCTTTTCCCGTTTGTGACATTACGTGAACTTACCCTTGTGTGATGATAAGTAAAACGTCAAATTTGTTCATTGGTATGTAAAATTTGTCAACATGTTTGATATATGTGCCTTTTTATTTCCATATGAAAGTAGTGAGTTGCAGTTTCTTGAATGTGATGATTTCTTTGCCGTTGACAACTTGATATTTCTTAGTTTTACCTTTCCTTTCCAGAGGAACCCATTCCTCCAAAATTCCTACGATTTCCCTCCATTCCAAACGCCCCCTTAAGGGGATCGCATTTATTGCTGATTGCTCTCTCCTGAAACATACTCCCTCAGGTTTTAAAATATTGAAACCGTTGACAATTACCCTTGAACATTCATCTAATTCAAAAAAAATTTTAAGTGTGTAAAATTATGTCACGTTTCAAATATTTTTAAGGATAAAGCAAATTATAACAAAATATATGACTGGTCAAAGTTGATGTTAAAAGTCAACAGTATCAATATTTTAAAACTAGAGGGAGTGCATGCCATTTTGGCTCATTATCACCATTGAAATTGCAACTTTTGTTTCGATCGTGTACTTGCCACTCCTATAGGGATTCATTCCTTTCACTAGTTGGATCTATGTTGTTTGTCTTTTCTTTTTTTTCTTTTTTTTTGAAAGGGTCTTGTTTTATTGCACTTCTCTCCCCTGTTGACCTTTGTTAGGATCGTTGATTCTACGACAGCTGCGTAGGTTATAGGGATGAGAGAGAGTTGGCGTCATGGTGATCACGGCGCCCAAAGGGCAGAAGGCGCAGGGGGAAGCCTCAGAACATATTTCTTCTGTTATTGCTTACTTTTCTCCCTTTTGTTGGGGGGTGTTTATAGTTTTTTAAACAACCAACTAAAGATCTGATCATAACAGATCCATCTCCTAACAAGTAAGTAGATCCAACCTAACTTAACTTCAGATTCTATTCTTATGGTGACCAAACAAACTATGGTAGCTAGAAGCTGCTTATCTCCTAATAGCCGGCGGTGGGCATAACATCTCTCCCCGCCTTGACAAACAGCTCGACCTCGAGCTGAAAACTTGGGTAATTGAAAGCTTCATCATTCTGGAGCTGTGGGTAGTGGTCGGGGCTGATGACCATCGGTGCGGATGGCGTCCTGGAAGGCCCCATCCTCCTCAAGCTTCTTGAAGGCGCTCTCGGTCCAGATCACAAAACGCCCGAGGTGGCCACCGGGGGCAAGGTCGAGCAGGTTGAGGCGCTCGAGTTGGCAACATCAACAACAGAGAGGTTGCGGACGGCATTGCCGATCTTGGATCCTTCAGTGCCGTAGAGCGGGCCCTTGCGGTTGGTGTAGCGGCCGTCGTGGTGGGAGCGGAGTAGGGCTGACGCTTGTTACCCGACAGCAGCTTGTGGACAAACCTGGTCCAGTCAGGGCGGATTGGTGCTCGGAAGACGTCGGGCAGCGGCAGGCCGGCCACGTTTGTGGCCATGTCATCCTCCAGGGCCTTGACGGAGATGAAGGGGAGGCTTGTGGCGGCGTCTGCTGCTAGGGTGTTGCGGTGGCTTGGCGCGCTCAGCGGCGGCAGCCTCATCGTGGCGTAGCCCTGCATCTCATAGGAAAACATTGGTGGAAGGGTGACAGCGGTCGATGGTGGCGGTGTATGCTGATTTTTAATCCAAAATCCGTACTTTTCGAGCTCTAAAAATTGTGAAACTTTGCAGAGTGGTAGAACTTTTCAAAAGGAACAACTTTCATTTTGGGCCCAAATTCAAAATCGAAATATATTTTATTTTATAAAATTCGGAAATCAGGCAGCCATTTAAGAGGAAATAATTCTTTTGGGGCCGTTTTAATTCTTAAATAAAATTTCACAAAAGTTCCAGTATTTGTAGGACCTTTCAAATGAAATTTTTATTTCAAAACCAAACTTTGAAATCAACATTTGAACTTGTGTTGAAATTTGAATTCAAATTCGAGATTAGAGCTCTTGCTTCAATCATTTTAACTCTTTTTGGATCTCAGTTCCGAAATTTCGAATTCAAAATGAATGCTAGCCTAGAGTAGAACGGACATCTAGGACCTTAATTTCAAAATTATGTGCCAAAAGTTTTGCAAAATTTCATTTTCTCCGCATCTTAAGTCTATTTACATTTTTCCTAATACATGCTCTTCTAAAATTATAGATGGATAGAACAAAGTACACAGCACGGAAGCAGACTGGACCAAGAGGAAGGCCACTAGGACCGTTGGCAAGAAGGCTTGCCAGGGGATCAACCCCAACCCCACTATCAACCATACTAGAAGACGTACCGGAAGTCCAGCCGAGGTATGGAAGCAGGTTGCTTAGCGACTCGGACGAAGAAGAACCTTATGAGAAAGACGTCCACACGGTGTGCGAGCAGTTGGTGCAAGCAGCACCCCAAGAACCAGCAGCACCTCAAGAGCCAGTGGAACCAGAAGAATCCGAGCCAGAAGTGGAGCCAATGGAACTAGAAGAATCTGAGCCCGAGGAGAAACCGCAAGTGGAAGACTACCTCAGGTCCCCGTCACCCAGGGTGCAAGAAGATAGAAGATCATGGCACCGCACGCCTCGAAAGTTCAGTACCAATGCAGAGGTCGGAGGAGTTGCCACAGAGAAACTAAGAGCACTGCTAGATGAAATTGGCCTGGATACCGTGCCCTCATTCACTCACCAGATCATTCCAAAGCCAGAACAGGATGAGTGGACGGTGGAATTAAGGATCTACGACGGCAACCAAGAGTACAGTCGTCACCATATCCCAGTTCTCAAGATCAATGTAGCTGAAGCAGTTGTTGATGCCGTATGGGCTGCAATCACGAGCCTGAGCCACAAACGCAAGGACAATCTGTAAAACTCGGAGTTCCGCCATTTTCCTTGCAGGGAACCAGGCACACGGAGGTTTCGAGGGTTCGTGAAGAATGATCCGAACCTCGAACTAGGTCGAGAGAGAAGCGACAATTTGATGCTGGATTTATGCGAGCGCTATCGTGCTGCCCTGGACGAGAATGCATATCTCAGCTAGAGGCTTGATGAAGCACTTGGTGTGCAAGAAGGACATTGGACCAACGCTTCACCGTCACCAAGTCCTCCACCAGTCACTATCTGCAGGTTTCTACCCATGGGTACACAGTCGCCGCAGCGCTCGGATAGAAGCCTAGAATAGGAGGTCCTTTGCCTTAAGTGGTAATAGGGAACCCCAGTGTTAAGAGTCGATTAGAGTCGTTTAGTTCTTTAGTGGTGTGCTTTGTGTTAGTTGTGGTGTGCTTTTGTGCTAGTTGATGTATGATGTGAGCTATGAAATGCCTCGACACCTTGTTCATAGCCTCATCTTTCATAGTTTGAATAAATCCTTGTTTACCGTGTCACTTTGATGCATATAATTGGGATTCCTTATTCTTTCTTCTCTTCATCTATTTCGACCATCAATCTCAATTCTCATCTCTATTACATCAGATGGTTTACACCAGGCGCACTGCAGCTGGTCAGAGAGGTTCCTTCAACCAGAACAACCAAAATAAGCAGAATAACCAGAACAATCAAAACAACCAGATCCCCCATAAATTGAGTCAAATTGATTAAAAGCAGCCGGGCCACGCGTGATTACGGCAATATTAAATGGGAGAGATGCCCATGCATGATTTCTCGAAAATGACAATTTCTTGTTCTCTACACCATTTGCTGATACGAAAGTGATTTTGGGATGGAGGGAGTAGTTTACAAGTGCATGACGACACCATGACACACATTTTACACTATGGTTTTTTACAGACCTTACATGTAGTTGAGTGTTGACTCATAATGTTATTGACTACTACATTCCCTTTACTATTATTTTAAGAGTGATTTGCGTTGCCAGACTAGAATTAATTAATTTTGCTACGTGCAGTACTTAGGCTAGTCCCAGTGGTCTATTTCATTTTGTTGTTTCCAATGTGCCACATAAGCAACAAGGATGGTTGAAATAGCTCATGCAATGCATGTTTCATTTTATTGTTCATAGATAACACATGCATGAGAGGTGTATTGGAAACAGTGAGACATGGTGTCATCTAAATATTTGCATGCCACACTATTTAATGAAAATGAAACTACTATTGGGAGTAGCCTTAGTGTAGGTTGAAGTGCACTTGCCATGTAAAGATGTGTTTAATCTTCTACTGCAGCAGATACTGAGATACATCCTTTCTATTGATCCAGAGTAGAATGTAGAATGGCTGTAGTAGCGCAGCTTTGAACTCTATTGAACAGCTCGTTCTTTGATGAATATGCAGATTTCACTCTCAGTTCCATCAAGTATTCTCCATCAAGTTCCTGAAGGACATGTTGGGGTATACTGGAGAGGAGGTGCTCTTTTGAAAACAATAACTCCTCCAGGTAACATTTCATCTGTAATGTTCGTTATTTTCCTTTTTTTAATGCTTGTTCATGAATTTTTTATGCTACCAATAGGATTTCATCTGAAGTTGCCTTGGGTCACCCATTATGAGGCAATACAAGTTACACTTCAAACAGATCAGGTAAGTGAATGTCACTCTTTGCCCTTTATTTTTCCATCTTTTTTTTTCCAATAAAGTTTTAGCTTTGTTCAAGTGGTGACCGTATCTGTTTGTTGAGATCGCACTGTTTTCAGCTCTTCAGTTGAAAGATTGTTTTGTTTTCTGAGTTTGTGTTAGAAATATTTGTATGCCATTCATTATGCTATGTATGAGTTTGTTGGAGAGATGTATTTATGCTTTTCATTGTGTTAAGCCAGGTTAAAGATATTCCTTGTGGAACAAAGGGTGGTGTCATGATCAGCTTTGACAAGATAGAGGTACAGTACTGCTCTTCTTTTGATGACTGTTTTACAAATACTGTTATCCTTTTCTGATTTGCATGGCTATTTTTCTGTGCATGTAGGTGGTGAACCGCCTCCGTAAAGAGTTTGTGCATGAAACCCTACTCAATTATGGTGTGCACTATGACAAGACATGGATATATGACAAAATTCATCATGAGATAAACCAGTTCTGCAGTGCTCACAGTTTGCAGCAAGTTTACATCGACATGTTTGATCAGGTTGGTAAATCCTTCAAGTTAACATTTTTTCTCTTTCTTTCGCATATGTGCAACATATGAGGCATTGTACTCACATTTACTGTCCTATCAAAATTTCAGATTGATGAAACAATGAAAGAAGCTATTCAAAGAGATTGTACACGCTATGCACCTGGCATTGAAATCATCAGTGTCCGTGTTACTAAACCAAACATCCCTGGTAGTATCAGAAGAAATTTTGAGCTAATGGAAGAAGAGCGTACAAAGGTATGGAGGTGCCATTGAATAGTCATTAATAGTTAATAACTTAAGTACACTGCTTAATGTGTAAAGGTGTGCACAGATGTGCTATTGATATCATTACTTGAGATGTAAATTTGCATAAATGATGTTTACAATCTTGCATAAATGATGTTTACAACCTTGGGAAAGTGGTTGCTCTCAGGGCTTGATTCATGCGTACATGCTAGTACGTCTCAGCATTGAGCTTTGTTAGGGCATACCAAGAGAAGGCGGTGCCAAGAGGAGAGTGGAGGCCTGTGCCGACTAAAGGAGGAGCTCCTTCCTCTGCTCTCCCCTAGCCCCTGATTATATGGTCACCACAGGGGCATTTATGTCTTTTTCCCAGCCATCTCTCTCCTGCTGGTTGCAAAAAAAGGATTAAATAATCGAGGTGGTGTGCTACGGGCAAAATCGGATTTGGCTGGTGTGAGTTGGACCAACCCCGCCGTGCGGCGTATGCCAGACCAAGCCATGCATGAATAGTGTCCCAGCGGCAAATCTCCCTTTATGTTTATGGTTTTGTAAGATCTTTTCATTAAGCTGACCATGTCTTTAGCTGTAACATATCTGTTGTATCGTGCATATTATGGAAACCGATTCCTAGTGTACCACCCAGTGGCCTTTGCCTTCTATGCCTATGGTTCTCCAACTACTCTCAAACTCTTTCAAACCTTTCCTTTTCTTGTGATATTAGATCAAGCATTGTTTTTATACTAGATCCTATAACTATGCAATGGATGATACTACAATCCATTAGATTAGGCATCAATGATGTTAATTTTATGCTTGAACATAAAATGCACATCATATGGAATAAAAGAAATGAGCATAATATTGTTTCATTATCAACCAAAAAAATTCAGTGTTTATTGGTATCAACTTATGTTAACTTGATAGTATGAATTCTTTACACTATGTTACATTCTATCATAGGCACTAATCGCCATTGAGAAGCAAAAGGTAGCTGAGAAGGAGGCAGAAACACACAAGAAGATTGCCCTATCTGAAGCTGAGAAGAATGCACAGGTGAGCAAGATCCTCATGGATCAGAAGCTGATGGAGAAGGACAGTTCCAAAAGGCAGCAGCAGATTGACAATGAAATGTTCCTCGCACGAGAGAAAGCACTGGCAGATGCAAACTACTATAGGCATGGCTAGCGCCATCATTTGGCTTCAATTTTATTTTGATCATCAGCACCCTTACCTTTTTCAACTAACTTTGATTTGGTCTGGCCTGTCCAGGGTCTTGAAGGAAGCAGAGGCTAATAGACTTAAGCTTACCCCTGAATATCTTGAGCTGAGGTTCATTGAATCAATTGCCAATAACTCGAAGATTTTCTTTGGTGAAAAGGTACTAAATGTCTATATGCATATCTCTTTTCTGTATGTTTTCTAAAACCCTTGGCTGAATTGTGAACCACTTCTCTGCAGATTCCAAACATGGTCATGGATCAAAGGTTGCTTAAGAATTACCTCAGCGATGTTCCAAGGGAGGATCTTTCTGAGATGTAGAAGCTTGATCTGCAGGCACCTTTTGCTATCCCACTTGGTAGATAGGATTCTTGGGAAATCGTTCGGCACATTAGAAAGCCCAAGAAAAGGAATAGAAAGTAGCAGTTGATCTTGTGCAAGAAAACCATTTGGCTTATCCTGCATAGTACTCCGTAGTAGTGCCACTGTTGCTGGAGCAACACGCATGTGGTTGACAATACGAATTTTGATGCAACCCGCACTTTCTGTTGGATATGTTTGCTAGTGTGCAAGACTCATGGCTGTGTCATCTGTAACCGAGAATTCTGGATTTCGCCAATAATGAAGGTTGTTTAAATGTGTTAAGGTGTCGATGTCGAAGACTACAGGTTTTTAGCTGCATTGCTGGTATGTAGGATTAGTAACTGGTCGAGATTTTATCCCCTTGTGCTCTGTGATGAAGGGGATGAGATTTAAAAGAATTGAATTACACTAGAGAATTGATATTTTTTATTTTTTGTCTTTTTTCTAAGGATTACATCTGTTTAAATAGCATCTTTTCTTAACCACTTAAAAAACTACTCTGTTATAATTAAAGTGTAACTCTTAATTACTAATAAACACTAACAAATCTTTATCTTAACTACTAACAAATCTTTATCTTAATTAGCTGCGCTTATCAACATTAACGGATCTGCTACAGTAGAGAGGTGCTACAGTATACAAACTGCTACAATGCTTGTTGCTACAGTACCAGCCCCAAAAGTCATCCTGGCGAATATAACATCTCTTCTCTCGACGAGCAGCTCGTTCTCGAGCTGTATTCTTTATCATCTCTCAATTTCAGTAGAAAGAGACATTGACAGACTTTGTTTTGGGTGTGCCAAAATTTCTCATTGCAGTTATAGCATAGACCTAATCGGTAGCGTTTTTTCATCTCAGCTGTGGAGATTCGTTTCACTTACCGGCTTTCCACTGTCGCCACGGCAGAAAGTGGAACCGTTCTGCTTAGGACCTACTGTGGCGTTGCCTGCGGTATTGGAATCGGTAGCAGCCCTTTGCCTCAGTCTAGTGATGGCGTAGTTTCTGCTGCAGCTACGCACTGATCTCGAAGTTTTAATTTTCGGGCTAGGCTCATAGCGACGGCGAGAGTGTGGGTTGTGGATCTCGACGTCAAGGCTGAGAGGCGGTTGAAGGTCTATTGTGAACAGCTGTACGCACTGCTCTTCTGTAAGGAGACCGACTCGAGGCAGTAAGGCCTGAAAGCGGTTTCTGGTAGTCCTCCATGGTCTCGGTGCGCTTGCATGCTGTCAATTCACCCGATGGATTGACACGCGGCGGTCCAAAGCGGAGATTAAGTAATTCCGCAAAGCGCTTCCACGGGGGCGTCCCTTCATCTCGTTGGATTTGCATGAACCAGAGTTGTGCGATGTCTAACAGATTGTATGATGCCATCCAAACCTTCTCCTCTTCGATGATGTGTTGCTGGACAAAATAGGACTCACAGCGGTTTATGCAAGCAGGGTCTCCTTTGCCATCATACTTTGGAAAATCCATCTTTTGAAATCTGAGTGGTCTATCGTTGTGATGCTCCTCGGTGCGGGCGGTGGTGGTGTTGGAGGTGGAACCCTGAGCTGGCTGGATTTGCCTTTGTTCCAGGCGTTGGATTGCTTAGGTGTTCACCTCTGATTTGTTGGCTAGTGAGGCCACCGTGGCTTTGATTTCCTGGAGTTCCTTCATCATAGATGCGAAGAGAGTCTTGAGATCGTCATCTCCCGGCATGGTGACGATGGCAGCAGCGTGGACAAGTTTAGTGGTGGCTGGTGGTGGTGCGAATCGTCTGGATCGTAATACTAGGTTGTCATGAGCGTCGATGCCCAAGACTGTAGGCGTTTAGCTGCGTAGCTCGTAGGTAAGATTGGTAACTGGTCAAGATTTTACCCCTCTATGCCCTATGATGAAGGGGATGAGATTTAAAAAAAATTGAGGTACACTAGAGAATTGATATTTCTTATTGCTTGCCTTTCTCTTCATGGTTACATCTGCTTAAATAGCATCCTTTTTAACTACCTAAAAAACTACTCTGCTATGATTAAAGTCTAACTCTTAACTACTAACAAACCCTAACAAATCCTTATCCTAACTGCTAACAGACCCTAACAAATTCTTATTCTACTTAGCTGTGTGCCAACAGTAACAGATCTGCTACAGTAGCGAGTCCGCTACAATACACGAATTGTTACAGTAAAGCGGTTGCTACCATACCAGGCCCAAAAAGTCATCCTTGCAAGATGCAGAAGTCAATGAGGTCAATCTTGTTGGATATTTTACCTGGGTGGTCTCCTCCCCCCCCCCCCCCCCCCCCCCCCCCCC
>BCLG01001093.1:12805-27524 GCA_001602295.1 Zoysia matrella | reverse complement strand
CCCCCCCCCCCCCCCCCCCCCCAGCCCTTTATCTGCGCTCCGTAGTTGATTTATGCACATCGGAGATTTTGCATTGATCTCTGCTGCTTTCTTAGTGAATTAGCTGTGATATGAACCGATGAAATTTACCTTTTTGGCTTCAATAGTGCCTGATAATGTGCACATTGCTCCTCTGAGGAAATTAAAGGTCGCTAGTAAAGCTAAAAATATAGGATAATATCATTACAACCAAGTTTGGTCCATCTCTAGATAATTCCCTAAACTAAAATTTTATTTATTTTACTCTCAATATTTATCAAATTAAGTTCACTTTTCACCTTTTCTCTAATCCAAAGTGGTTTTGCTAATGTGAGCTTATATCAAAGGAGGTTTTGCTGATGCAACTTGATGTAGCTTTATTCGTGCAAAACACTGGCCCACTAAAGCAGCGATTAGAGTAAACTATTGGCTGAAGATCGATGAGGATGGGTAGCACCACATTGAAAATGCATGTCTCTGTTGAATTCAGTAAGATTGTTTTGACCTGACTCCACGCCACCTAAGCCCCTGTTCGGTTAGAGGGGAAGAGGAGGGGATTGGAGGGGAAAGGGATTAAATCCATAGAGTAGTGAAATCATTCCCTTCCAATCCCCCTCCCATTCTCCTACAAACGAACGAGCCCTAAGGGCTTCGTTTGTTTTTTCCCTCGACCACGTGGATTATGAGGGAATTGAATCCAACTCTCATTCCACTCTAATCCCTCTCAATTCAAAGGTAACCGAACAAAGCCTAAACGATATTAGATTGGAGAGAATTTTACGATAGAGACGCTCAAAGCGCTAAGCTGATCCAATTTTAGAATTTTAAGGACCCCTTTTTGAGAATTGCTGAAGGAGGGAATAAAAATAGTAGATCTCAATAATTATTTTTTGGACCGACGACTAAAAGTGTGCCTGGGTCTTTTTTTCTCTCTTAGAAAGTATAGAATGGGTAAGAATTATATAGGAATCAAATCAATTTTTAAAAATATGAAATTTTCAATTTTTCTATTCTATTAACAAAAAATGGCATTTCCTACATCTGGATTGCATTAAGGCTCAGCATTCTTAAAAATGAAAAGGTATATATAAAAATGCCAAAAATATAAATATGCTTAAATTATTATATGGTATATAAATACTGATTATAAAAATATAAAATATATCCATGTATTTTGCATTAATTTTAAAGAACATAATGGTTCAAGCTGATCCAAAAAAGAGTAATGGTTTGAGAGAAAGATTTATTTGAACTTCATAGTCTAAAATTGAAGTTGATGTGGCATATGCCACATGTGTAAGGATATCAGACCAGATATGAAAATGATTCTCTAATAAAAGTTCACGGATTAAATTGACCTTTTAGAAGCTACTCCCTCCGTCCCAAAATAAACCAAAATAAGTGTCTTTTTAAATTTTCTAACATTTACTTCCTCCGTCCCAAATTATAAGTCATTCTGGACTCTAAGTTTTTTTCAATTATAAGTCGTTCTCACTTCTCAAGACACTTTTTTCTCTTTCTAATACATCTCCGCTCTCTCTCTTTCCTCTTCATTTTCAGAATATCTGACTTTATTCACTCTTCTTAATTTCCCCCCCAACTCCAAAACGACTTATAAAACGGGACAGAGGGAGTACATTTAATCATTCGTCTTATTCAAAAAATTTGTGAAAATATTATTTATTTTATTGTGAAATAATTCATTATTAGAAATACTTTAAGCTTCCTGTTTATTTTTGTATTTTTGAAAATTTTTTTGAATAAAACGATTGGTCAAACATTGATTTCAAAAATTTAAAAAGTCACTTAATTTTGAGTGGGGGGAGTAAAATATAAAATTGAGCTTTTAACTATATTTTAGAGACTAAAATAAGTATTATCCCTTTATTTTAGACTAAAGTTTGTATTATCCCTTGTACTGTATCCTTAGAAAAACCGCCGTACTCTACTCCTATCTCTTTCTTCCTCTTCGTAACCGCCAGTTGCCCGATTGAAAAAGGAAAAGGGTACAGCCCCTTCGTAACCGCCAGTCGACAGAGTACTTCGCCGCCCCGTCCCGCCTACCCCGTCTCGTGCCGCCGCGCTCGGAGCGTCCCGTGCGGCTATGCCTCGCGCCCGTGTTGACGCACTCTGCCTATGGCTCGCGCGCGCCGCCGCGCTCGGAGAGTCCCTCGCCTCGCGCCAGCGTGTGACGATCGAAGGTGTGGTGGCCGAGCCAGCAGCGTGGGAAAGAATTGATGGTTCAAACGCTGGACGTTAACTGGCACAGAAGGCGTCTGATGGAAGCTAGCTGGCCGAAGGGTGTGTGACAGTTGGACCCGTGCTGTCATCTGGCGTGCGTGGGTGTATAAAACAGAGTCCCGCGTGTGTTGTTTATTTCAGACTGAAACTTGGAAATAAAACACCAGCACCAATCTTCCTCGCAAAATTGTGCTTGCTCGCTTGTCTCGCTTGATGGCGACCGTGTGATCGTAGCTCACGCCACGGCGGTAGCGCGTCACTGGCAACGGGTTATCACTATTGGTAATCAGAGCTCTATCCTTCCTCGGTGTGTGGGTGGGTCGGCGTTCACAGGCGTCTCCGAGTTCCTTCGGCGAGCGCTACAAAATTCCGGGCGGCAGCGTGTGTTGAGCAGGAGTCGGCGACGTCTTCGCCGTGTCTCGCTTCCGGATTCCCGTTACAGGGTGATCTCGATTTGAGAACCGGTCGTCACGGCGCCTTCGAAGATCCCGAAGCCGTCCGCACAGTCGCAGCTCATCCTGTCAGCTATGGAGGCGGCATCGCAGCAGGAGGACGCTGTTCGGTGCGCTGGAGGCGTTGATGGGTCGTCTCGAGTCGATGGATGAAGTTCAAAACAAACTGATTGGGCAGACGACGCTGGCGGCGACAGTGGCGGACCAAGCAGCCAAGGACCGTGATCTGTTGGTGCAGCGCCTAGAGGAGACGAATCGCGCGGTCGCACGGCTCACACTAGAGACGGTGGCGCGAGGGTTGGACAGTTCCTCTGAGTCGTCGTCCTTAGGCTCTCAACGTCCTTCTAGGCGTACAGAGAGACATCATCGTCCAGAGGAGAGGCCCCAGAAGTCTTCACCGCACCACAACTGTTCGAGAAATTGCCACACCCATGAAGCTCGTGCTGAAGGTGATGGTACGCACATCCTGCCCAAGCTCTCGTTTCCACGTTTCACTGGGGAACACCCAACGATCTGGCTGGACAAGTGTCTAGATTATTTTTCTCTGTATCATGTGGATCGTGTGATCTGGGTGACTGCGGCATCGATGCACATGGATGGCAGTGCAGCTCGGTGGTTGCAAGTGTACAAGAGCAAACACATGCTGGGTGATTGGGATACTTTTGCTGCTGCAGTGCTTCAGAAGTTCGGGTCCTATGAATACACCAAGGCGATGCATGATCTGTTGGGGCTTCGGCAGCTGGGGTCTGTGGAGGAGTATATCTGCATTTGAGGATGCTCGGTACTCTACTGCTATGCATAATTCAGATTTAGATGAGGTGTTGTTTGTGACACAGTTCATTCGAGGTCTGAAACCAGAAATTCAAGGGCCAGTGCAAGCGCAACTACCCACCACTGTGGATCGGGCTGCTTTGTTGGCCACGATTCAACAGGAAATTCAGGAGAAGGGGAAGCAGAAAATTCCGAAGTCCCAGTTCAGTGCCAGGCAGTCTGTTCCTGCCATGAAGACTGACCAGAGCAAAATCAGTTCGCATTCTTCTGATCTCTCTAAAGAGCGGCAGCCCCGGGATTATCGTCGTTTGCATGGTCTGTGCTTTGCTTGTGGAGAGAAATTCGAAAACGGCCATGCTGCTATTTGCCCCAAACGTATCCCGGGTCAGCTGCATAATCTAACAGCGACTGATATGAGTTTGGCGCTCTTAGATGACTTACTGCAGTGTGCTGTGTCGCTGAATGCTCTTGCAGGGATAGATGTGGGGGAATGTATTCGGTTACGTGCTCTGGTCCACAATCAGGTGTTGCTGGTGTTAGCGGATTCAAGAAGCTCTGCTAATTTCATCAGTATTGCTACGGTGACAAAGTTGGGATTGCAGTCAATTCCTTGCTCGCTAGTGCAGGTGACTTTAGCTAATGGTGAAGCTTTGGTTTCTGATTGTTGTGTGTCTCCATTGGTGTGGTGGTGCAATGGTCACATTTCACCGAGGTTCGAGTGCTTGATGTGGGAGTATATGATGTGATATTGGGCTTTCCTTGGCTTAAACAGTTTAGTCCAATGTTGTGCCATTGGGAGCAAAAGACATTGGACTTTCAAGACAATGGGGTCGATGCATTTGCAGGGTCTTCGTCCTCAGGACTTGAGTATGTCACTGAACTTTCTGCTCTGCAGTTACACAAGTGGTGGAGGAGTAATGAGATTTGGGCACTGGCAGTTGTGGAGCCGGTTTCTGAATCAGTCACACCGAATTGCTCTTCAACGGTTGATGCTCTTCTTCAGGAGTTTCAGGACCTGTTTGATGCTCCTCAGCGTCTGCCTCCTTCTCGTGTCTTTGATCACACAGTTCCCCTGGTCCCTGGTTCGGTGCCTGTCAATGCACGATCTTATCGGTATTCTCCGTTGCACAAGACAGAGATCGAACGCCAGGTGACAGCATTACTGGATTCTGGTTTGATCATTCCTAGTGTGAGTCTGTTCTCATCTCCAGTGTTACTTGTGCAGAAAAAGGACGGCTCATGGCGCTTTTGCGTGGACTATCGGAAGCTCAACTCTATGACGATCAAGAATTGTTTTCCAATGCCTTTAGTGGATGAAATTTTGGATGAGCTTGCGGGTACTCAATACTTCTCTAGTTTGGACACGAGAGCCGGGTACCATCAGATACGGATGAATGAGCAGGATGAGAGTAAGACGGCTTTTAAAACACATCATGGCCACTATCAGTTCCATGTCATGCCTTTTGGACTGACAAACGCTCCCGCCACTTTTCAATGTGCCATGAACTCGGTGTTGGCTCCATTCCTGCGAAAGTTTGTTATGGTTTTTATAGATGATATCTTGGTGTATAGTCCGTCATTTGAGGAGCATCTAAGCCACCTTCATCAAGTCTTTACCAAGCTCCGGGAACATCAGTTCTATCTCAAGCGTTCCAAATGCAACTTTGCACAGCAAGAATTGATTTATCTGGGCCATATCATCTCATCCAAGGGAGTCACAACGGATCCTAGTAAGACGGAGGCAATGTTGCAGTGGCCCATCCCAACTTCACCAACTGATCTTCGTGGTTTTCTTGGCTTGACGGGTTATTACCGCAAGTTTGTGAAGAACTACGGTATTATTGCTAAGCCGTTGACTTCACTATTGAAAAAAAAGCAGTTCACCTGGCCTGATCAGGCTACTGAGGCCTTTCAGAAGCTGAAAGAGGCTATGATCTCCACACCAGTCCTGGCTTTACCTTGCTTCGATCAGCCTTTCACGGTTGAGACAGCTGCGTCTGACATCGGTATGGGGGCAGTGCTCATGCAGAATGGCAACCCAATTGCATTTTTGAGCAAGGCTATGAGTGACAAACACAAGCATCTTTCCATATATGAAAAGGAGTTCCTCGCTTTGATCCTTGCTGTGGATAAATGGAGGCCTTATTTACAACGTGGTGAGTTTGTTATCCGAACAGACCACAAAAGCTTGAGTTTTCTGGTAGATCAACATCTACAATCGGATTTGCAGCGACGAGCAATGGCTAAGCTCATGGGTTTGCACTTCCGAATTGTCTATAAGAAGGGGAAGGACAATGTAGCAGCAGATGCACTGTCTCGTGTAGGCCATCTGTTTGCTGTCACTGCTGTCACTGAAGTACAACCAATGTGGCTTCAGTAAGTGTTAAATTCTTATGCAACGGATTGTGAGGATCAGCAGTTGTTGGCTCGTCTTGCTCTCTGTAATCCAGACAAGGCTGGCTTTTCTCTCCATCAAGGTCTCATCCGTAAAGCTGATCTTATTTGGATCGGGAACAACTCAGCTTTGCGCACCAAACTGATTGCATCTCTGCATGACAGTGCGGTAGGCGGGCACTTTGGAATTCAGGCAACCTACCAACGCATCAAAAAGTTGTTTCACTGGAAAGGCCTGAAGCTGGATATCGAGAATTTTGTTCGGCAGAGTCCCACATGTCAACAGGCGAAGAGTGAGTACATTCATCCACCCGGTTTACTGCAGCTGTTGCCTGTTCCGAAAGGTGCCTGGCAGGACATCATTATGTGGACTTCATTGAGGGACTGCCAAAGTTGGAGGGTTACAACACTATTTTGGTGGTTGTTGATCCGTTCTCTAAGTATGCTCATTTCTTTCCATTGAAGCATCTCTTCTCGGCTTCTCAAGTGGCTCAAGTAATACTCAACAATGTGGTCCAATTTCATGGTTTACCTCGGTCTATTGTCTCTTATCGAGACAAAGTATTCACAAGTCACTTTTGACAGAAATTGTTTGAGGCACTGAACATTAAGTTGTCCTTGAGTACCGCTTATCACCTACAGACGGATGGACAGAGTGAACGAGTCAACCAGTGCTTAGAGATGTATCTTTGATATGCCATTCATGCTGCTCCCTCTCAGTGGAAGAGATGGCTTCCTTTAGCCGAATTTTGGTATAATTCCACATTCCACACTGCTTTGGGTTGTTCACCGTTCAAGGTTCTCTATGGGTATGATGCTCCGTTTGCAGCGGCTTCTGTCCTTTCTGCTTCAGCTGAGACTTCTGTTCAGGAAGTGCTAGCTGACCGTGCTGCCCATATTGAACTAACTGTTGAAGAACCAGTTAGCTGCTGTCCAGAATAGGATGAAAACACAGGCTAATCGCCACCGTTCTGATCGCAGCTTTCAGGTTGCAGAACAAGTTCTACTGAAATTGCAACCGTATGATCAGCATTCCGTGGTTAATAGGCCTTGTCCCAAGCTCGCCTTCAAGTTCTTTGGTCCTTTTCTTGTTTTGGAGCGAATTGGCACTGCCGCCGATCATTTGGCATTGCCACCCGAAGCTCAAGTGCATCCAGTTTTTCATGTTTCTCAATTGAAGCCTTTCACTTTTAACTATTCATCGGTATATGCGGAGCTGCTCAAGATTGCTGAGCTTGATCGAGCGCACTTGGAGCCGAAATGTGTTCTGGACCGACGCTTTGTCAAGAAGGGAAATCAGGCGATCGCACAGGTGCTTGTCAAATGGACTCATTTGGATGCACATACGGCTACCCGGGAAGATTATCATGTCTTGCGTGCCCGTTTTCTGTCGGCCATTGGGGCAAGGAATGTCTGGACCGGGGCAGGTGTGACAACCGAAGGTGTGGTGGCCGAGTCAACAGCGCGAGAAGGAATTGATGGTTCAAATGCTGGACGTTAACTGACACACAAGGCGTTTGATGAAAGCTAGCTGGCAGAAGAGTGTTTAACAGTTGGACCCGTGCTATCATCTGGTGTGCGTGAGTGTATAAAACAGAGTCCCTCGTGGGTTGTTCATTTTAGACTGAAACTTGGAAATAAAACACCAGCACCAATCTTCCTCGCGAAATTGTGATTGGTCGCTTGTCTCGCTCGACGGCGACCGTGTGATCGTCGCTCCCGTCACGGCGGTAGCGCGTCGCTGGCAACGGGTTATCACACAGCGCCTCGCAGCCTCCCGCGCGTCGCGCCCGCGCCGACCCGTTCCGCGTCCGACCCCGATCCGTGCCGCCACGATCTGCTCTGCGCCTCTGCCCCGTGTCCCCGAATGGATCCGCATCAGGCTGCTCCGCAGCATCCCATCCCGCCGCCGCCTCACCCCAGGTCGCTGTCCAACCGCCGACTTTTCCGCCCACCTCCTTTGCGCGCGGCGCCGCTCAATGGCTCCTCCTTTTTCTCGACCGCCTCCCTGTCCTCGTCCGGAAGCGCGAGACATCTAGACAGGACCCGTGGGCGCGCTTCTCGCAGCGTCAATTGGGGCCGAGATAAGGCTCTCGCTGAAGCCATCCCTGCACGATCGACACCATGTGGCGGCGAAAGCACCCAGGCTTCCACGCCTCCACCTGAAGGGCATGCACCATCAACGGATCCCAATAGCAACAACAGTGAGCAAAACTAGGTACCTTCTCCACCTACCTCACCCGACGCAGGACCCTCATTTCTTAACGCACCACCACCTAGCGATCTGCCCTATCCATCCTTTCTTATGCATCGTTAGTTTATTTGCAATCTATCTATTTCATATTTAGTTTCGTTTAGTTGTTTTAAAAGCGTTTATTATTTACTAAAAGTACGTTTTAGTTTATAATTGATATACTGCTTATTAGTTAGTTTTTATAGTCTATTTTACAACCTTAAATTTTATTTTTCTTCAACCTTCTAAAAAAATCATTCACTTTTCAACCTTTACCAATAAAACGTTTAAAAATCTCTCTCTTTTACTTGAACTGGAAAACAAATTCCATTACTTGTTGGCCAACGCCATATCGACAGCCACAAGAGAAGATACAAACATCAGAGCATTGTCTGGCCACAGCATTACTCCACCTGACTCAACGTCAAGACCAAACTTAGCTAACTTATCTGCTACAGCATTACATGATCATGAGCAGTATAAAACCTGCACAAACTGCGACAGCATCATAAATTTTACATCATGAAAAAGAATACTATTTGCTGCCACGTCTATCGAATTAGAAAGGTGCGCCCAGACTGCAAATTAAGGGAGTCTATTTCCAGTTCCACCCGAGACATGCCTGCTGCTAAAGCCAAAGCTTGTAGAACTGCTGAACCTTCTGCTTGCATTGCACCTGCAATAATCAATCTTCCCTGCTTCAGAATGAAGAACTGAACCAGATTCATCTCTTATCACAAAACCCCATCCTCCACACTGTCAGTTCATGGAATGATCCATCAACATTAATCTTCACAT
This sequence comes from Zoysia matrella, assembly GCA_001602295.1. Taxonomy (NCBI): domain Eukaryota; kingdom Viridiplantae; phylum Streptophyta; class Magnoliopsida; order Poales; family Poaceae; genus Zoysia; species Zoysia matrella. The sequence goes on along the minus strand of BCLG01001093.1, from coordinate 18,617 downwards.
AATTTCTTGCCGGCAGCTCCCATCTTCTTTCAGTCATTCCCTAATTCCCTGCAGCTTGTTTAGTTTCACAGAACTCTGTATAATGTCTTGTTATCATACTCACTACCACCTCAGGCGGCCTAACACAGTCCCCAGCATTAACATCATTTCTGACAGACAAGAGCTTCCAAAGCAGCACTATTATCTTCAGTTGTATATCCTCCTCCCACTCCCAAATATATTGTAAATCTCATTTGCTAGAATGAATCATTTATTTTCCAGCAGCATCCCTCTTCAAACATTCTGAGCATATTTGCACTTGAGGAAGAGATGCCCGCCATCCTCTTCTAATTTGGAACATAATGGACATCTCATGTCAATATCCATGTCTCGACTCTGAATATTGCGTTTCAGCGCTAAACTATTATGTGCCAGTCTCCAGACAAAGTGCTTGATCTTGTTTTGGCATTTCGGGGACCAAGTTCTTTTCCATGGAAATTCTTCTGATAGTTGATAAACATTTGTGAACCATGAAAGAAGACGCAATTTCAGCTCTGGTGTCCTAGCCCTATAAATGCCCCACCACTGAGGTGGGTCAAAGTGAGCTCTATCTTCAATTGCAACAGGGCTAGCAAAGACTCCTCTGTTTAAAGAATAATCAGCAAACTGTTTCTTAATCTTCCTCAAGTCATCAGCTACGGGAAAAAAAACATTTCAAAGCATTTGTTCCTCTCCTCGGTAATTTCACCATTCACCATCCTCTTTTTTAGGGGGGTACATGGGCATGAACTTCATTAAGCCATTGCTAACAATAGTACCTAATAATTACAAATAACTTGTCGGAAAAATTACTACTAGGTAGCAATAGTGCAAAAAGATAAGTTCAAGAATTAGATATCAATGCACCTTGGATTAAGGGAGTGTGCCAAACAATGTAGTGGAGTAGAGCTCTTGAGCCAACGCTGCTGTAAAATGTCATTAATAACATTGAAGAAAGGACAAGTACAGAGGTGACCCAATCCTTCTCTGCTGAAAATGATAGATTTCACCTTTGCCCTCTTGCTGTCTCACATCTCGTAAATAAAGTGAAGACGCGGCTTGTCGGTATCAGCAGCACTCAACATTGAGTAAATATGTTCTGTGCGCTCAATGATGTATTTCACTTGGTACCACCAGTCTTCATCAAGCCGCTTATCTCTAACAAACCGAGCCTTCTGCTGATCATCTTCCATGTAAGCGGATCACTTATCATTAGTTACATTCGCGCAAGTGAATCCTTGAGGAAAATAAAACTCTTCAACATGATAATTAGTCAATAACAGATGTGAATCCTTGAGAGGAAAACTCCTATCCACCCCATGTCAAGGCTCACAGCAAAGTTGTATGAGGCTGGATAGTTTGGGTTTCTCGCTAGTTGAAAGGAATATCTCAAGTGTAGAACATTCTAGCAATCAAAGCATCAGCCATATGTCAAGATTCGTTCTGGAAACTATGCAATTCCTGATTGCTTCTTCCTCTTTCCTAAAGAAGTGCTCCTTGCCATTGAAAGAGGAGGTCGCTCAAACTGTGCGACTGGGAGCTGCACAGGCATGGGGACACTCCTCGGTGAGCTATCTTGAGCTGCTGATTTAGATGCTGCCTCTTCCGAATGAAATTGTGAAACCATCTCTAGTATTGAAGGTTGAAATCTAAATGACTCTTTAGTCTTTTTTTTAAAAATAAAATGGCTTAAGGTTGTATCATGGATTTTTTCCTTTTCTAACTCTGCCTATGTTCAGAATTTCTGAACTCACTAGAAGTTGGAACTAAGAAGTAGAGAATTCAAGACTGTTTAGTTTGGGCTTATGAATATATTCATCAAAGTCAACAGACCAGGCAGCCCACCCTTATCCTCAAGCTGGATTTCACCAAAGCTTTTGACACAGTAGAACACAACACCATTCTCACCATGATGCTGTGTCTGGGATTCTCTCAAATGTGGTTTGATTGGAGAAAGCACCTGCTCACTTCAGCCTCAACCTCAATTCTGCTCAATGGGTCCCAGGAAAATCCATTCATTATAAAAGAGTGGAGCAGGGTGACCCTCTATCACCTCTCCTCTTTGTCCATGTAGCAAAACTCCTGCAATGCGTTATCAACAAAGCCCATGAGAAAGGTCTACTTCATCCTCCTCTATCTGATTGCTGGATTCCCCATCATCCAATATGCTGATGACACCTTAATCATTATGAAAGCCTCACAGAAGGATCTCTTCTGTCTCAAAGCTCTACTCAACTCCTTCTCAGCCTCTAGTGGTCTGGTGGTAAACTTCAACAAATCTTACCTCATACCCCTCAACATGAACCAGCAACAAGCACTACACCTAGCGCATAATTTTGGATGTCAGATTGGCACCTTCCCCTTCACCTACTTTCATTTGCCTCTCATGGATAGAACAGAGAGAAAACTTTCCTCTATTTCAGCCCTTCTCTCCCACACAGGAAGTTTGCAGCTAATTAACTCTGTTCTGTCATCGCTCCCCACTTTTGCGATGCACCCTTCATGTCCTAGTTACAGTTCTTAACTACATTGACAGACCAAGAAGACACTGTCTGTGGCGCAATTCTGAGAGTAAATGAAGGAACATGCTGCTAGTTGCATGGAGAAAACGTACAAGACCGAAAAAGAAAGGAGGACTAGGCATTATTAATCTCAGATCACAAAACATTGCTCTGCTAGTTCCAATATTTCAGTGGCTCAATTTTTGCAAATCAACAGTGTCCAGATGCAATTCCAACTCCCTCTCTCAGAACAAGCCTTTTCGGAGCTGCAGCAACTTCAAACCCTGCTTCAAGAGCTAAATGTTTTAGAGCAGGAAAGCGATGTTTGGAGTTACATTTAGGGGAATGGGAAATTCTCTTCATCGAAGGTCTACCACCTACCTTTTAAATATTGGAACCCTCCCGTCTCATATGGCTATGGGACTCGAAATGCAGTAACAAGCTCAGAGTTTTTGCTTGGCTACTGCTCATGGATCGTCTAAATACAAGGAACATCCTAAGGAGAAAAAATTTCAGCATTGAGGGGAATAATTATGATTGTGTGCTTCAACCAAAACAGAGAAGAAACGGCTTTCCATCTCTTCTTCTCCTGTCCCTTTAGCCAGCAATGTTGGTCCTTCTTGGATATTCACTGGAACTGGTCAATGCAATTTCAGGATATGCTTGCGCAAGCCCATCAATACATGCAACAACCTTTCTTCATGGAGCTCTTCATTTTGGTTGCCTGGATGATTTGGAAACAACGCAAAAATCTCATTTTTTATTGTCTGCAACCTACTTTCAGCCTGTGGAAAAATTCCTTTCTAGAGGAGGGGTATACTCAAGCTGTTAGATTGAAGGATTCTTCCAGAATTCCCTTTGTTTTTTTTTAAATAGTCTCTCTTAATTTTTGACGGCTCTGCTGTACAGTTTCAAAAAATTTATGATTGTCATGCTTCATTTTAGTTAGTTTTTTATTATTTTTTTCCTTATCTTAACTCCGCCTATGTTGATGTACCATTCGACATAGCCGGTCCCAAGCCCGGATTAAGGAGGAGGGGGAAAGCGGGTTGAGGGTGTTGGTTAACCATTGTAAGAACTCGGCTATTCTTATGGGGATGGTAACCAAAAGATTCGATTTTCACTTGTGTTTAAACTTTTTTGTGTAAGAATGATATCATCTGTTAGAATAGTGAATCTAATCCAGCGTTTAATATAGCTTATGTGCCGTAATGCAAAAAATGGAGTATAGAGATGGGGTTTAGAATATTTAGTTTTAAATCAGTCGTAACTCAAAATTCAAAGCCACGTAGTCAAAAAGTTGGTATAGTGAACACGTGCACGTGTCAAAGAACGTGTTAGTGTTGACTAGATTTGACCGCATGGGTAAGGCACTGCACCCTCCATGACATTGCCGATGACCTTTTGCACATTTTTTTGTTTGGCTGTTGCATCCATCCTGAAGCACACAATTTGACTTCATGCTGCCCCATCTCTTCAGATGCTGACACAGAAATCACAACATCCTGTCAAGTATGAGCACCAGCTGCATTGTGCATTCAGTTATGAGCTCTATTCGATTCGTTAAAATTTACTCTTGTCATTAGGGGAAGCATTCTGAAATATTCTGGTGGATCTGAAATTGTCTAGGTGACCTGGACCTCCAAATTGTCATGTCCCTCACAAAGTGCTAGCAAGCTGCACTAGTAGCTCCAACCTTGTATACCATGATTAGTTGATGGTGCCATATTTCCCCAAGGATTGAATATGGTTGCCTGAATCTGTGTTTTGGTACTCTGCATCCAAGCCAAAGAAAAAGGCTGCAGATTCTCAGAGCTTATTATATGCTGGTACATTCATGCTACCTCTGTTGTCTTCAGTAGTTTGAAAAAAAGTGCAAATGCTCTCGTAATTCATGACACACAATAATGCATGATTGAAGTTGATTATAGCTAATATGTGGTCTCACTTAATTGGTCTAGCAATCAATTTCATTAGCTATTGACACACTAACTCTCTTGCTAATGCTATTTCAGTTACTGAGTACAGATTTTCATCACTGAATGGTATATCTGTGTATCTACACAAAAGTTTTGGATTGTGTATTTAAACACATTAAAAAAATTCGAAATAAAATATTTGGCAGGTACAATGTGGAATAGTTTTGATAAAAACACATTCACATTTGCATTCTGAAAAAAAGAGAAACTTCAATCCAACAATTAAACTTTTTGTCTCTTTTTTTTGTGCCTGCACACATTTAACATGTTCTGATATATAGTTTCAATATAAGCTTGAATAATTCCATTTTGTCTAAAAAACTTAACTAGGTTTCTATTTTGGATTTTCTCATTCTAATGCCTTCAAATATTTTCACTCCATGATTTTTTTTTACCCCCCTCCCCATGCTTTTTTATTCCTTTTTCTGGTAACAACTGATTTTAACTTTTTATTTTTGTGAATTATGGCCACTGTTGCTATGGATGAGGTAATGAAAACATGGCCCTTGTATAAAATTATTACATAAATGTTGGCTCTAAGAGATTGTGGACATCAAATTGGTGGGGGAAAATCCAGGGAGTAATTTTTTTTTGTCAAATTCAGACAGCTACTGGTGCAAGTTCTGTACAAGCTGCCATCTTGGAGACGCCTTGTTTCAAGACCAAGACAGGCAATTTCAAGCTGGATTCCAACGCAATTAAGGTTCCGTGGCTTTCCTTTTTTTTAATCTGTCAATCAAAAACAAGTATGTGTTCTCTTACCTGCTTCATGTGACTGAATCATCTTGTGCTTTGGTCAGATTGATATGGGAATTTTCTCGGACCAATCGATTTCAATTGAGTCATCCCAATCTTTGTCAAAGCTCTTGTTTGCTTCAAATTCATGGCACCTAGACTTTTGAGGGACGCCGTGTCCGATATTCAGGTAAAATTTTAGCATTTTGACTCTTCTTTCTGTTAATTTTAGCATTTTGTGGATGTCTGGACTTGTAATGAGAGTTAGTACACTAGTCAGGAGACGGGGCTGTGAAAGAGTCTCTCCTACATGTAGGTCATCATTTTCCAATTTTAAGAATTTTGATGACTGACAGTATGAAAGTTTTAAGTACCACTACTGTATCTTACTCTATTTTTGAATTGTTGTCATGGAAGAATAATTTCCATTCAACTTTGAACTAGATTTCTTGTCATAACGAACTGAGTGTTACAACATGATGCGTCAAGATCCCCGCTGAGAGAATAACTATAGTTTCAAGAGACCTAGTATTTTGTAAGACATTTTGCCTAATAAACTTCAGCACAATCGGGCTACTT
>BCLG01001092.1:108671-131049 GCA_001602295.1 Zoysia matrella | reverse complement strand
CCAGCTCCTCTGGTCTCGGCAGATTCTCCACGCTGCGGCTGCGCCGTCGTCGCCAGAGGTGCTGTGGTTGCTGCGACGGGTTCCTGACCTCGTCCACCAATTCTTCTGGTCTCGGTAACTTCTCGAGGCTGCCTCGTCGCCGCCGGGGAGGCACTGGCCGTGGCAGCGGCGGTGAAAATGGTGACTCCAAAGGGGCCACGACCTCGACCGGCGCGGCCTGCTGCTCAGGTATCGCATTAACCACTTCCGCGCTCCACCTCCTGCTCCTCGCCAGCGCCGTCGCCGTCTCCATCGTCTGCTGCGGCCTCTCTTCCTCAATCTCGGCCATATTGGGCATCCTCTCCACGCTCCTTCTCCGCCAGCGCTGCTCACGAGGCGGTGATCCCCGGCGCTCGACGAATGTGTCGACGGGGATGGTCTTCACCTCTGGCGTTCTCCCTTGCGGGTGCACGTCCCAGGTCCGCTCCTGCCGCTCCGGCCGGCGTGCCCGGTACAGCTCGGCGTCGTCGTGGAACCGCCACGCCGCGTCGGGCGACGCGAGGGCCCAAACGCCGTCGCTGCCAAGCCGTAGCTCCGGGTAGGAGCTGCTGCTCTTCATCCGCCGGATGCCCCCGGTGTGCTGCTGCTGCTGCGGGCCGGAGTAGGCGGGGAACGAGCCGAAGCTCTCCCAGACGGCCTCCGTGGTCGGCGCGGGCGACATTCGCCGCTCCTCCTTGGCCGCCGCCGCCTGCGCGCTGGGAGACTCCCCTTCGCCGTCACCCCCGCCGCCGCGTCCGAGGAGGCCGCAGAGGATGGCGAAGAGGACGAGGCAGAGGTTGACGACGTCCCACCCGCTCTTGAAGTTGATCCCGCCGCGGCGGTACCCTCCTCCGCCCCCGGTGTTGCCGCTGCCGGCGCCGCCTCCCCAAGGCGTTCCTCCGCGCCGCACCGCTGACGGCAGGAAGGGCAGCAGGAGCAGCGCGAAGAGGAGCACGAGGACCCAGACCTTTGCGCCGCCGGCATTGTTGTCGTCTCCGTCTGCGCTGCTGGCGCTAGCGCTGGACGCGGCGGCTCCATCGGTGGGAGCGCTCCTCCGGCGCTGTGCATCGTCCATCTTAGGCAGCGCAGCGCCTCCTCCGCCGCCGTGGCTCTGATCTCTTCGCACGGAGATTCCAAAAGGCAAAAGGGAAAAGCGCTCTCGCTGTTTCTCTCTGATATCCCTGTCTGCTGGTGTCTCCTGCTCGCCTTTTTCTTCTCTGCCTCTGAACAACCCCCTTCCGTTCTGGCTCCCTGAGAGAAGCATGTATAGGGCCCTGAGAATTGCTTTGCTTTGGTTGATTGATAGCTTGGCAGAAAAAGCTTCTGCTACCATTAGTATTATTATTATGGGACATCAAGGGCGCGGGGAATGATTAGGCGAGCCACTGTACTAATGCGGTCGGTGGTGACGGACCCTAATTAATTTAGGTTATTTCCTTAATTCCCATTTGCCGCTGCTACGGAGTGAGTGAGTAGTCTGCTGCCAGCCACTGGCTACGCGCTTTTGCGCACCGAAGACGTAAGCTTCGGCGCCAAGTCCTCTTTGTTAGTTGTACTGGTCTCAGCTGCGCAAAGTTGTTCTTTCCAAACTGATGACAGCAAGCGGATTGATATGCGGCGGTAATTACGTAGCGGGAACGAACAAACAAGCACGCGCCCTGCTGCTGAGGAACGCCCTCATTCGTTCCTCGTGGACGGATTGCCGGAGCACGGAAGCGAAAGCTAGCAACGCCTCGGTGTCATGTCAGGCGTGTGCTCCTGCGACCGATGGATGACACAAGCTGGAAGAACGTCTTTGCTTGCTGCCGAGGCTGACAGAAGGCCACACGGCCGTTTTGGTTTCCGGCGATCGTCTTCGTCTAAGCTGGATGCAACTGCAGTCCGGTGTTTGCTCGAAACCGACCGCCAGATTGTATCATTCCCTTCCCTTAATTCCGCGTGCCTTGCTTGAGCTCATCCGCCGCGCGCGGCCCCGTTCTCGGCTCATCCATCGTTCGTTCACGCCAAGACCGGACGCACGGAGAGATGCAGGAGTAGGCGCTACTTCGCTCGACAGGATCCTTTTTGTTTCCCAGTGTTTCCAAAGATCCGGCTCTTTTTCAAACGCTTAGCCAGAAAGGTTTTTCTTTTGGATACCCGGCCCGCGGTCAATGCAAGCAACGTAATCTCGCCAGAAAACTCTATTGTTGTCCCCCCCCCCCCCCCACCCCCCCTTTAATTCAGAGTAAAATGCGAACATTCTCAGTTTAGTACAGCACGACATTCTCTTACTAACGTTTACTTATATAAATGAATGACGCTGATAGCTGCAGCAGCCCGAAACAAACAGCGATTACCGAAGGCGCCGAAATGAGGACGAAACGTGCACACAAAGCAACAGCACAAACAGAAAAGGGACGACTTGGAAGGCAGCCGAGTGAGCAATTGGACGAAGGGCGAGAGAGAGAGAGCAGGGGGAGGGGGTATCGCCCGATTATGGTGCTACCCTGATCAGGGAAGACAACAAACGGAATGCACAGTGCAGGAATCCAGAAGAAAAGTGCAAATTAACAGAAAAGCGTATGAGTATCATCATGTGATCTGTTAAGCCCCAGCTCACATGCACTACCTTCGCTAGCTCGCTAGCTCACGATAGCGTGTGTAGATAGATAGCCTCATGCCTAAAAATGCCTAATCATCATCTGCCTTGAAAGCGGAGAGCTGAGGGACCGAGTAGAAAAGCAACACCGACTATCAACGTGTACTACTAACTCCGTAGGAACTGAAAGTGCAGGGTGTAAAGATAATAAAATGCCAAGCAACCTACCAGCTTTGTTTCACTGTTTTTGTTCATTCCGCATGTGTCATCCATCTGCGCGCAAGATATTTTTGCGATTGGTCCATCATCTATCTGACCGTCTCTGACCGTCCGTGCTAATTTTTACGCTTGGAAGATGGCGACGGTGACGGGAGAGATGGGGACGGGTTTTTGGGCGGTGGCGTGATGTAGGAGGAGCCCGCGGGCCACACCCAGAAGGGACCTGCTGCTGGTCCACCACGGCGACACGGATGGCCAAACCAAACGCAGCGATGATTGTTGTTGCTGCCCCGTGCCGCCGACCCCTGCTCTCAAATCATCATCATGCGTGTGTACACGGACTGACGCGCTTGTTGCGGGAAACCCTGGCCGCGCGCGACCACGTTTTCCGTGGCTCGTCACGTCTAATAAGACAGTACTAGCATGGTCAAAGTGTGGCTGGTTTCAGGCGGAACGAGCAAGATACTCGAGCTGGACCCATTTTGATGCACAGCCTTTTAGTTGAATATGCATCTTCAATTGGTACCGAAGCACCGAAGCCAACAAGTTCCAATGCTCGTTGTCAATCTGACCGCAAATATGACCTTAATCATCACTCAACAGCTGCGAATTCCGTTCTTCCAATTGTTCGAAACATCCATGAATTACATAACACAAGTACAGAACTAAAGCTTGGCAATAAGCGATCGGAAAGTAACGAAAGCTATTCTAAAAAATTCATCAGAAAGTTGACCAAAAAAAATACGTCTCTCAATTAATGGCCAAACGGTTGACAACCAATATCTTACGCCACGTTTCTTCTGTGCATTTATTCTTTGCCACTGATTAATCTAATTACTCATCGGTTCCAAAATATAAGTATTTTTAAATTTAGTCAAAGTCAATATTTTATCATTTTGACTACTAATAATGTTTTATAATATAAAAATTATATTTTTTGAATTTATCATAAAATAAATTTTTATAAAAAAATATTTTATATATATTATAAATTATGTAATTTTTTTAAATATTAGTAAGAAAAGTTAAAAAAGTTTAACTTTAACTTAATCTTAAAAATACTTATATTTTAAAACGAAAGTAGTAATGTAATTGCCGTCGATAGAAAACCTGGAGCTCGAAGCTATCTGCAAAACAAAACCACAAATCACCATGGATCAGTTAACAGGGTACTCCTATTTTTTAATTGTTGTCGCTATTGAATTTTAATTTCAATTTTAACTATTCATCTTATTCAAAAAATAAATTCAAATTTATAAAATTATAAGATGTGATTAAAATTCCTTTGATAATAAACAAAATTATAATAAAATACTACATCTGTTCTCAAATATAAGCATTTTTAAGTTTGGATAAAGTCAAATTCTTATCACTTTTACTAATAATATCTAAGAAATTACATAATTTCTCATGTAAAAATGTACTTCTTATGAAAGTTTATTTCATGCTGAATCCAAAAAGTATAATTTTTATATGATAAAATATTATTAATTATATATTATTAATAGTCAAAGTGATAAAAATTTGACTTTAACTAAATCTAGAAATGTTTATATTTTAGAACCGAAAGAGTATATTATATTCATCAAACGTTTTTTTAATAAGACGAATAGTCAAATTTAAATTTAAAAATGAGCGGTGACCACAATTAAATAACGAAGGGAGTCGGCTTAAACAGGAGAAAATCTGTTAAATTACCTACATTCTGTTTTGGTGACTACTGATTAATTTATCTCTTTATCCATCCGGGTGGCACAGGGTCCATCCTTATCTTCCGACGGACCACTTTCCAGAAGCTCCCTGATGACCAACTTCTGTATAGCTTCTTTAGCTTTATAGCTCTATCCGGGTTCTGAAAGGAAACAGCTCAACTATCAGTACCAGGCAGTCTCCAGATGCAGAAAATGATAAATGGACATACAGTACTAGAAACCCAACGCGGCCTTTTGCCGCGCCTGATGACTCTTATTATTGAGCGTTCCACAATATAATACAATGCTCGTTATGCTTAAAAAAATGGTAGCGGCAGTATAGGAGGCTAGCAGTTCGTTGTGCACACTGAAAAAGTTGTATTGGAAAAGCGAGATGATTTGTAATTTAAATAAATTGGAGGCTAGAATAAATTATAATTTCAAACAAAGACACCAGAAGCTACACACATTTATAAAATTGGAGGTTGATGACCCTTTTCTTTTACTTGCATGTTATTTTGATACAGATTTTATAGTTTATAAAATCTATATGAGCAAAAGAGTAGTTCCTTCAAATTCGTGTCAGCAAAATAAGAGTTTATCCTACACATTTATAATGCATATGAAAATTTACAATAGCTCAATTTAGTATCTTACTCTCTCCCGTTTTAAATTATTAACACAGTTGACTTTTAACATCAACTTTAACTATTCTTTTTATTCAAAAAATTTGTTTCAATATGTAAAATTATTAGTCATGATTTAAATTTAATAATAATAAATCAAATAATAACAAAATTTTACATATTTAAACAAATTTTTTTAATAAGACGAATAATCAAAGTTGATGTTAAAAGTGGTAGTACATTACATGTAACTACCAAATATGGAAGCGGTTTATGTTGCTTGCAAAGTCATTATTTAGCAACCATAAACTAGCAACTTCTGGCTAGTCGTGAAGAGCGAAAACTCTTCCTTTACACGGCTGGATCCTCACCTCTTCCTCTGAAGGCTAAAAAATGAGGATTAAACATTACAACCAACAAAAAAGAATCATTCAATCTGGATAAGTATCAAATCTGCATCATTTACAACCATGCAAAAACATCATTCAATCTAGAGAAGTACCATACTTGCATCATAGCAAAAAAAAAAAAAATAGAAACCATGCAAAAAGAATCATTCAACCTAGACATGTACTGTAACAACCCAAAATTTGGCCTAAATTAAAAATTCACAAATTAAATTTCTCTGACTTGAATGCTAACCAAAATTTTCAAAAATCCGAAAACTCACCTAAATTTTTTTTTCTAAATTGGAAATTTCATAATAATTAAAACTTGAAGCTTGATTAAGTGCTTGTCTTCTTTTCTTTAGTTTATTTACTGGAATCATTTGAATTTTAATCTTTCAAACTCCCTTGGATTCTATTTGTATTGCCAACCAAAATTGAATCCTTGTTTAAATCAAAATCCTTGAAAAAATAATAAAAAATCTCTCTGGGCTGAAATCCTTTTTCCCTCAGCCCAACTCCTTTTTCCAGCCCACTCCCTTTTTCTTTTCCTATCCCTGCACTGGGCCATGCCTGCCCTCCTCTCTTTTTCCTGGCCCAAGTCACGCACCGGCCTGCTTCCCTCTCCTTTTCCCTGTCCCGTGTGCACATGACCCGGCCCATCCTTGTTTCTCTCTCTTCTTCCTCCAGTCGAGTCCACAGGCCAGCGCATGTGTGCCCTGCTCTCGACGTCGCGTCGCCCTGCCGAGCCATGTCATCGACTCATCATCGCCTTGCCAGCGCATCATTGCGCCAAAGACCGGAGCCTCGCCGAGTCGCATCACCTTGCCGCCTTATCAAATTCCTCTGCCGACTCGTTGCCGTCTCCCTGCCGCGTGCCTGCTCGTGCCATCGTGTCCCGCCTGTCTTGCCCTCGTCGAGTTCCATAGCGCGTGCCCGTGGTGTCGCCCTCAGCTCGCCCCGTCTCCCACACATGGCCAGCGCACCGGACACCGCACGGTCGTCACCACCCTCCCTCTCTCAATCGCACCCTCTTTCGGCTATTAAAGGACCACCCGAGCCCATTTTCTGTGCGCCTCACCACCCTCTCCCTTCCCCCCACACTAATTTTGTGATTTACCATCTTTGGGGCTCCCTCGGCGAGCTCTACCACCGTCCCTTGGTGGCGCACGCCGCCAGCCCCCTCTACGAGCTAATCCGCTCAACCGAGCCCTCAAGAAGGACCACTACCTCCCTCGCCCTCTTGCTCCTCGACCTCTCTGTTTGGCGCCCGACCGCGTCTGCACCCTCGCGCCGAATGTCGCCACTGCCGTTCTGCCTCGACCGTCAACGGGCGCCGTGAGGCCCGCTTCGTCCGACGACAACCCCCCTACATGAGTTCCCCTCGAGCTCCTCTCCATTTTTCCCAAGTCTCTCTGCCTCTTGTGCCCCTAGCGTCGGGCCCCTTTCTCTGTGCTCTCTCAGTGCCGGCCGCCGTCGGGTCTGGCAAAGGCAGCCCAGCCGCCCGATCTGCTATGGGTGGCTGAGATTAGAAGCTCTTTTGTTTTAAATCTCCACAGCCCATTTTGATCAACCGCCTGGATTAGAACCCACTGAACCCCTTCGTCCTTTTAATCCTAGCCCTCTATCTCAAGATCTATGGTCCAGATCGGAACACATATCCTTTTAATCTTGGCCTTCCTTTTTGAACCCGACAGCTTACATCGATGCGGCCCAAAATAATAAAACAGAAATACCCCGGCCTCACTTGTCAATGGCTCACAAGCTCTGACCCCACATGTGATCCTAATAGAGTGAGCTGCTAGGTACACCCAAGTTGTGTACATACAAGAATATTCTTTCCACCTCTCCTATACAAAAATAATTCCATAAAATCCAAAAAATACCTTTTTGCATCTAAGCCCTGCAGCTCTGTAAAATTATATTTTAAGCCTGGTAATTTTACAAATACCCCTAGTCTTTTCTTAAATTATAGTTTAGTCATAAATATTTACACCTAGAACCCTGTTCTTTTTGTAAATTACATATAAGTCCCTTGCAACCTTTCTAATAATCACAGATAGCTCCTTGTAACTTTTTACTATTTACAAAAGGCCCCTAAACCTTCCATACACATTCAAATAACCATAACTTTTTGACCTTAACTCCGATTCTGACGATTCTTTCACCATTGGAATCATAAGCCCAAGCTCCATCTCATTAAACCCTCCAAACCTCAGTTAACCTCTGTTCTTTGTGGTTTTCTTAACGATTTAGTTGTTGGAGTTTAACCGGTCTTTAGTACTGATTCTTTAATTGATCTTTATCGTCTTTTAGGCAAATCTTTTATTGTGATTTATTCTTAAAGCATATCATCATAATAGTTAATTATATACGCATTAGTACTCATGCCACTTATATTAATAATTTAATTATAAAGATAAAAATCAAGTAATTTAGTCATTAATTATTAGTTATCACATGCTTAGCCTTGTATTAGCATTCATCATATGCATGCCACCGACTAGTTTAAATAATCTAGTTAATAGTAGACTCACCTAATTAACCTTAAATGTTATTAGAAATTAAATGATTATTAAATGGCACACAATGCATCCCACCTATCGGCAAACAATGCTAGTGTTGCCAATAGTTTTACATTTATAAACATTGCTACTTTCGGAGTTTTTTATTATTTAATCCTTTTTTAATTAATATTTAAAAAAAATCACGCCGAACTAAATTTCAAAATCTAGACCATTTTAGTCACGCCGATCGTAGTGACGTGAACTTGTGAAGGAATCGCGCCACGTGGACCGGCGCGACTGGAGCCACGTCAGCCGCGAAATCCCAACTGGATGCCATGCGAGTCGCATCGATCGGTCTGGCGCGATTGGAGTCACGCCAATCTATTTGGGATGACTCTAGTGGCTATCAGGCGACCGTGACCCCGCACGGCTCTTCCTCCTCCTTTCTTCTTCCTCGCACGCCCACGCCCGCTCAGCTTTCTCTCTCTTCGCCGCGTCTTCTCCTCAAAAATCCGGCGAGGATCGGCCGTCCCCTTCCTCAAACTTGGAGCATTTGGTTCTTGTAGGTAGCTCTCCCATTCCATCCGAGTAAATTTGTTTTTCATGCATGTTTTGTTAGGTTTTGGGGTACATAGGGTTTAGTGAATTGTGGAGATTTTTAGGTGATGATTTGCACGAATGTGGTTGTTTGAGGCACGTTATATCGATAGATTATCATATTACACCGCGATATTAACTGTATGATTGTGTGTATGTGTTATTTTTTAATGTTTACTAATTTCTATTTATTTTTTGTTTTGTGATAGATAATTTTTGAAAACTAGAGTGGTATTTGTTGAATGAATCATATAGTTCGTTTGTTCCATCATTGCATTTTGAATGAAAATAGTGAAGTGGTTAAGAGGTGCGAAGAAGTGATTTCATTTGGAAAACCACCTTCGTTTTGTGAAGTTGAGGCAAGAGTGAAGTCTATTGTTGGAGTGGATAGTGGTCTTAAGTTTCGTGGTCTCTTTGATGCGGGAAGTGGTGGTAGAGCACATTACATTTTATTGAAATTAGCTTAGGAAGATGATTAGAACCTTTATAAGGACTGTTTGAAGGATGCTCAAGTGAAATGTGCTGAGGTTATAGTTGATATAGTTGAGGACGAAGAGGTTGGTCATATTCTATTAGCATGTGAAGATGTGTGTTTGGAGGAGGAGCCAATTGAGGTATTGACTACAGCGGAATCTTGTTTGGAGCAGAATGAGAAGAACCCATCAATGTTACCGGTGTATGATTGGAAGGTTGTTAACAATGATTTTAATAAGGATACTTTTGAGGTAGAGGAAAGAGAACTCCAAGAAGAAACATATTCAGAAGTGTTGGAGGAGTCATCGTCGGATAGTGAAGGGGGTGATTTTCATGACAAAGAAGTAGGTTTCGAAGATGATGATGTTAGTGATCTTGATGGAGAGTAATTTTCTTCTCATGAGAACATAAATGGTGATGTTGAAATAAATTGGAGTAGAATATATAGTAAAGATGAGTTGCATGCATATGAATGTAAAGTTATATAAGAGGCCAATGCATGCCGACCTTACTAGGACGGAGGATGCTAGAACGGACAATGGCTTTAGGTTACGGGATGAACCTAGTGATACTCAGAACCCTTTCATCAATGAGGGTATGACTTTTGAGACTCTAAAAGATCTCAAATATTTTTTCGAAGACTATGCAGTGCGGCACCATTGACTTTTCTATGTGTGTAACTCAAACAAGAGAGGTACACAATCAAGTGTCAGCATGCAACATGTCCTTAGAGTGTTTGGGCCCGTATTAAAAAAAAGCATGGTGGACGTTAGAAAGTGACCAATGTGAAACAACCTCACACATGCGGTACAACCTGTATTAAGCAAGTGCATTCACAATGCATGGCGAGGTATCTTGGACTTCGCATTGCTTCAATGTTATGGGCTGACTACAACATTGCTTCTCTTATTGAGGCTATACATGGTTTCATCAGTTACCGTGTGAAGTATGGCAAGGCATGGAGGGCGAAACAGTTCGCCATGGCCGAACTTTAGGGAGATTGGAAAGAGTCTTATAATACTGTTCGTAGAATTTTGAGTGCAATTGCTCATTACAATACTGAACCAAATATTTCATAGATACCCAAAGAATGGTAGGTACCGATGGTGAGGGAATGATGAAACCTGTTCTCCGCCGTGTGTTTTGGTGCTTTCCTCAGTATGCAGAGACTTTCAGTAATTGTCAGCTAGTGATTAGTGTGGATGCCACTTTTTTGACTGGTAAATACAAGGGGACATTACTGGTAGCAGTTGGCATTGATGCCGAAGAGCAACTGATTCCTCTAGCATTTGCCATCACAGAGAGTGAGAACAACTCAAGTTGGTCATGATTTGTTACACACACAAGACGCCATGTGATAAGGTCAAATAAGCAGATATGCATGATTTTAGATAGGCATAAAGGTCTGTTTAATGCTGCCTCAGAGGAACTCCATGGATACTCTCCACTGGTTCATAGGTGGTGCATGCGCCACTTTGCTGCGAACATATGGAAAAGACAAAAAAGCAAGGAGGTTATCAATCTCTTAAGAGCGTTTGCATGGCTACGGAGGAGAGACAATTTAACAAACGGTTAGAAGAGTGCGTAATCTTTTAAATGACAGTGCAAAACAATGGTTGGATCAACAAATGCCAAAAAAACATAAATGGGCTCTAGCTTATGATGATGGAGGATTTAGATATGGCTTAATGATAACGAATGTATCAGAAGTGTTCAACAATGTTCTAAAAGGGATCCTCTCATACTTTTGCATACACTATAATACTAAGCATCACTTTCTATTTGTGTGATATATGCAAGATTGTTTGGCGCAGGACTGCTTTCTAACCATTCTTCAAACTCATATGGCTTTTATATACGAAATACAAACAGTTCAAGTTTAGTAACATAACAAACTATAATCATATGAATACATAAACGTAAGTAGTTCAATGGGTATTATCATTACCTGAAAATAAGGTTCCAATTCGAAACAATAGAAATATCTACAACCATGGTATATGGAAAGTTTAGCTCGCTCTCCACATTCACAAAATGGCCAATCTTCCCGTGGTGGGATTTCTAGCCTCAGATTTGCGTTGCATGTCATTGTGATCTATGATATGAGAATCGTTCATTCCAACTCCGTTTTATAGGCACAAAAGCAAAGGTGCATAGACCAAGTCCGTCTCTGCGAGATTCTGCACCTCGCATGGGATGTTTCAACTTTAGCAGAAGACCATTATTGATGCTCTGTGCCAATGACGTATCTGTTACAAGTGGCATTGATTCTTTTTGCATTAGATTTCTAAGCTGCTGCAGAGATTAGTATGATAGATCGCATTGATAGGTACAACATGTCACATCAACATAGGTACGTGATTACAAACTTAACATAGTGTACGTTACATGGTAATAGCACAACATCAAATTAGTAACATTGTTCATACGCTATTAGTACTACATCATCAGAACAAGACATAAAAAGAACCACAATAATAAGTAATACATGTCCATCGCGCCAACAACAACAATAAAAATAAGTTCATACATCATTGTTAATATTAATTAAAATGAAGGAAGGATAATTAGTCATTTTCATTGTCACGTGGGTTCATGATACTTTTGCCTTTGTCAAGGCGGACCACCATTTCTGTTATCACATCCGCATCAAATTGCAACTTCTTGTTTCTCTCCTCTTCTTCTTGTCTCCTCTTTTCCTGCTCTCTTGCCTCTTCTTCTTCTTCTTCTTCTAGCCTTCTCTTCTTTTTGCTCTCCTCCAACCTAGCAAAATATGATATCCCAGGAATGTGGGTCCTTGAGTCTTGCCTCATAATAAGCTTTTTCTCTAGCCCTTTGAGCTTCTAACTCCTTCTGACAACACTCCTCTTGGTACACTGGATCGGCTAGCTTCTCTATCATTTCTTTACACCATGACATACACTCTAAAGCCGTAGCAAATGTTGTATGCAATGGCGGGGACAAATGATTCCGTGCCTCCTTAGGAGGATACTTCTCTCGATTCTCCCTCCAATACTTCAATGCAATCTCATTGGCATCATACTTATTCTTTCTTTTATCAAGTCCAAACTCTCTCTGGATTGTTTCAATGATCCATCCTGGGGGACATGTTAAATGTTCATACCGGATCTCTTTTCTTCTGCTTCTCAATACCTCCTCTCTTTGTTTAGGATTATATAATCTAAGCTGCGCGTAAAATTCGTCCTGATCCCTCCATTCCTCCCTGTTGCACCTCAGAGTGTGTTGCATAATAAAGTACAAGTTGTATTTCATATCGTACTGAAGTGAAAATGAGCATGAATAATGCAAACAAATATCAGAAAATCAGTATATTATCCATGCATCATCATCACCTACTATGCTGCCACAAAATTACTCCTTCTCTTGCACACACACCGCATTGACACAAAACCTCAAGCATCTCATTGCATGGCAAGTGTAAATTGTTACTCAAATCCGGCCAATCTTCAAGTTTTGAATAGTGAGATTTTGGACCATATATCCACTCCTGTAAGTCACATTTGCCCACAATCTTGCATGATGACATGGTACTTGTTAATATTAAGCAATGTCAAATTACCACGAACAATACTCCACATCTAACTTTACTAACTATGAACTTCTTAGGACAACAAAAATAGAGTGTATGTTAAACCAGCAGGCGGCCTTTCTATCTCGGCTCGATGACCACAATTGCACAACGGTAGATTGCGGATACGTCTTCTTGATGCTTCCGCCTTCTCCTCATCCGTCATAGGAAAAGGATTTGGTGGTGGAGGTAACCATCGCTCGAAAGCTTCGTAACAGATCGTCTTGTATGGGTCATGTGAAAATAGTAGAATTCTCTCATCAACCATCTCTCGACCATCAATCCATTGGAAAAATTTGCAACTACTCCGGTGACCCTGTAAAATCATTGTTAATCATATGTATTTCTTCATTCTTTAATGCAATCCTTCATTAATGAATACAATAATCTTACATAGCCTTTGTTAGGGCACGTATAATATGCACGTGCTGCCGTTGTTGGATGTCTGGACTGAATCACCTCAAAAATGGAATTACATTCACACCTAGGAACGGGAAGCGGTGGAGGTACTTCACCATCCGCCGACATTGGGGAACCGTAATCTTTTGTCGGCTCCTTTGGATACAAATGATCCCACTTACCCTAAACAAATGATTCAAAAATGACACATCTTAATACAACTTATACCCAAAACAAGTAAATTTCTTCTACTTGTAACAAAAATTATGTATATTCCACTAAACCCTAACTACTCCAACCCTAACAAAACATTCGCGAAAAACAAATCTATGCGGAGAAAATGAAAGAGGTACCTTCACTCGACTCTTTCTCGAAGTTTGAGGAAGGGGGAGGCTCGATCCGGGCCACATTTTGGAGGTGAAGTCGCAGAGACGGAGAGAGAAAAAAGAACGCGTGTGCGCGTGAGGAAGAAGAAAGTGAGGGGGAAGAACCGCGCGGGGCTCGCGCCGCCTGGTAAGCACTAGAGTCACGCCAAACAGATGGGCAGGACTCCAGTCGCGCCAGTCCGATCGGCATGACTCGTGTGGCGTCCAGCTGGGATTCCTCGGCTAACGTGGCTCCGGTCGCAACGGTCTACGTGGCGCGGCTCATGAAGGAGTAATAATCTCAGCGAGGTTTTTTTTAAAATATTAATAAAAAAGGATTAAATAATAAAAAACTTCTACTTTTGCCACTGCATACGCATGCATGCAATAGTACATTGTTTGCCTATTAGCTTTAGTGGCTTAAATAATAATAATAACAACAACAACAACAACAACAACAATAACAGTAACAATAATAATCATCTCACGCACATGTTCATCTCTCTAAAATGAATATAGTTAATATAAATTGACCGGCCAATAACTAACTTATAGTAACATTAACTAGGAATAATAGTAAAATGACACATGTACCTTGCGCTTTCACCACTTACCGTTATAAAGGTTGACACATTTATAAAGGCTATAGCATTTCAGGCATGCATAACTATTTAACGAACAAGCATATAAGCACATGCATGTGCACACATTAAGATGGATCATGTTAAGACTCATTTGACATGCATCTGCATCTAATGAATCTCCACAAACTTACCATCGTAAACACATCACTAAGTCCCACTGCATCATCCAAACATAACCCAATGCATGCGTAGCTCACCCATATGATCACAAAGCATTAAGTAAATATAAGATAAAATGAATATAGTGAGCTTTCACTAAATAATACCTTAATAAATGTAACCATCGCATCATGCACCCTCAATTTGCCTATTGAAGTTCATTTGGTTCTTATCGAGAGCTTACTGGATCTTATTGCTTCTTCTCGAGCTTTGTTTCTTTTGCAGTAGTTTTATTAGAAGTATTTGAACGTGAAGCAAA
Organism: Zoysia matrella; assembly: GCA_001602295.1. Lineage (NCBI taxonomy): Eukaryota > Viridiplantae > Streptophyta > Magnoliopsida > Poales > Poaceae > Zoysia > Zoysia matrella. Next base: position 116,538 of record BCLG01001092.1, on the reverse strand, counting down.
CGTTGAGTTCGAAGAAGAGCCAGAAGACTCGCCGTGAGAGGAAGAGCTCGAAGATCCAGACGTCAAGACCAAGAGGAAGAGCTCGAAGATCCAGACGTCAAGACCAAGATTCAAGACTCAGACTTTGAGGAAGAAGATTGGAACGTCGAAGACTAAGTGAAATGAGCCACAGGCAAGCTCTAACTCCTTGATCATATTTAACCTATGATTTTTGCTATGCTCCTATGTTGCCTTATTTGCTTGCATTATATTATTTTATTACTTTAAAATGTTGTGATAGTTAATACTCTAATTGGTTTAGCTAATATAGATGCGCGTGCCTATTATTAATGGCACAAGGTATCTAGTACCTTGTCTACCCGTTGCGATCCCTGTCCTTAATAAACTTAGGCTACCACCGTTAGCTCGCTAATGCTGGTTCTTACCTTGCTACTAGTATGCTTAGGAACGCTTTTGTGATGTCTACATCACCACAGCTCTTACTTACACTTTATTACAAAATGCGTTAAAATGAGTTTGGTGGTGTGAGTGAAATAAAGTGGGATAGATGATAGAACAACTAGTGCTAAGTGAAGAAGAATATGTATTTCTGGTTGGGGGCGAAGCTTACACTTTGTGCCTGGTGATTGGTGATTAGTTGTGTGCATGTGGATTAGCTATGTCCCTGTTCGTATCCACCTTCCGTGGATAGAAGCGCTCGCCCTGGCCGCATAAAGACCGGTTCGTTGAACTCAATTTGGTGATTCACGTGCGACCACAGAACCTGTTATGGGCAGGACTTGCCCTACTCCTTGGCGTTTCCGCTTGAGCCACTTGGAGGCCAGTAGGGCACCAGAGTTCAAGGGTGGGCCACAGCTAAGGGCTTCGCATTTTGGATCCGAAACCCTTGATCACTTTCGGGGTGGACTTGCGAGGATGGATGGAGGAGGTGAGGTGAGCGTCATGCCACTCCCTAGATCTAGATTGCATGGCCTGTGAGTACAGCGTACAACCTTTGCAGAGTGTAAAATCTTTTCAGAAAGTTCGTTATCACTGGTTATGACACACCTTTATCTTGGGCTTCAATGATTAGTCTCTCTCCATATCCTTAATGTGTTAGTGGATAGTAGTTGACCGTGTTTTCGGAAGTGTTGGATAAGTGCTGAGCTGTTATGACCTTGTGACGGAAGGCCCATCTAAAATGTGGGAACCGGCGGGATTGACGAATATCTCCCCCAAGTCCAACAACTAAAATATGGGCAATAAAGGAGTTGCTTTACTCTGATTTATAAATCTTCTGTAGTGAACCCTGCATAAAATTTGACTTGTTGAAAAATAAACTGTAAGCTTTAACCCTTACTATAACCAGATATGCAGATATAAACCTTTGTTGGTGTTAGGGCTTGTTGAGTACCTTATGTACTCGTTTGTATTTGTGGTTTTAGAAGAAGACTGCGTTAGACGACGACGTGCTAGGTTTTGGTTCTGCCCTCAAGTCTGCTTGTGGAGTTTATCGTTGTTTCTGTTGTCTGCTTCAGCTCTAGTTGGTTGGTTTCGTGGTTTGGATAGTAGTAGTCCGACCGTGTAGCCACTAAAGGTTTTGTATCAGGTATTTTGTATTTTTAATCAAAGTAATGCTTTTGTATAACATTCTGTTGTAATTGCGCGTATCAGCTACTGATTCAGAGACTGATACGTATTGTTCAGCGTATTCCAGAAATGGGGTACGACATGTACCATATTTGCATCATAGCTCTATCGAAGGCACCTCAAGAATAGAGACAAAAATAGTCCTAAAAGGCTGGGGGGGGGGGGGTTGATATCCACTGATCAGAACAGACTGAAATGGATCATTGTGAGAAATAAACGTACTGGGAAAGTTTTGCTTCAAATCAACAGTGAGTTGCGCAGCAGTTACATTGTTGAAAGCATCCGTTGTCTCCAATACTGCTCTCGAGTCCTCAAGATTTCCAATTACAAGATCCCATCCCTGAAATAAATCATGTTCAAAAGCTAAAAACACCAAGACAGACTTAAAAGAATCCATAGCTGCTTTACTAACGTAACTACTGTAGAACCACTGCAGAAACAATCAACTGTAGGATGCAGCTTGAGTTTCTTGTCCATTGATTTGAAAGCCTTAAAATACGATTGTTTAAGTGGAAGAAACATCTCAGGAAGCTTTAGCTCTCATCACCATCTGTAGATTCAACCCATTCATCATCAACAGCAGCTACTTTTTCAGAGTTGATGCTTCTAGAAAAGCTTGATGACCCTCATCGCGGAGCAAATTTGTCCGTTGTGCTTGAAAAAATGGTAGTGCTAGTATAAGAGGCCACTATAGTTTGCTGTGCACACTGAAATTTAAAGGAGATAGTAGAAGAGTTCATTGGAAAGTGAGAACGTTTATAACTTAGAAAAAAGACTGAAGAGGTCAAAATGATATACGAAAATGATCAGAAGGTACACCCACGCATAACTTCTCTTTTCTTTGCATATTATTTGGGTACATTTTTTATAGTTTATAAAATCCGTGTCAGGAAAAGAGTAGTTCCTTCAAAACTCGTGTCAGCAAAATAAAATGCATAGGAAAACCTACAATAGTTCAATTTAGTATCTTATATTATATGTAACTAATAATTATTAAACATGGAATCAGTTATGTTGCTAGCATAGCCCCACTAAGCTGATGCATATGAAAATCTAGAATACAAAAGTTGGGACTATTCTTGTCTTACCTGCCAAGAAAACAGAGTATAGCATGCAACTGATTAATTATCTATTCTTTAGTTAGAGCAAAAGATATATCGTTATGTATATTTTATTTATTTCTTATCTTACAACCTACCCTTTGTTGCAATGTATGAGATTCTTATTGTTTGGATCACCCCGGCTATCATTAATAGCCCTTTGCTAATCAATAAAAGGAGAAAAAATAGCCTATTCGCTTCAAATAGAAGAAAAGGAATATTGTACAATTTTATGAACTAACAATGTCAGAACAGCCATGTTAGAAAAAAAGAGCAAGTGTTGGAGGGCGGGAGGTCGGGGCTTCGTCCCGGCGGCGGTGAGGTTGAGGTGCCGTGCTGCCGCCGGCGCCCCTCTGGTGGCGTGCAACTAGAGAAGAGAGAGAATTTCTCAATCTCTGACTTACTTTATTAATTAACCAGACCTAAACTTTTATAGCCAATTCCTAACAAATAGTGAAACTAATCTAAACAAACTCTGGAACTAATCTAAACAAACCTTGGAACTAATCTAATTATCTAGGAAATCTGCTAATCCTAATAGATCCTATAATTAAGGAGATCTGGTGGCAGCCAGCCGGCCGGCCAGCCATGCCCCTGCCAATCAGCCGTGCGGCCCACCATAACATCTCTCTCTCCCTCGACAAACAGCTCATCCTCGAGCTGGAGTTTGGGTAGGAGAGTGTCATCATTTTGGAGCTGTGGATAGTGGTCTAGGCGGATGGCCACCGGCACGGATAACGTACTTGGCAGTAGCCGTACCCATGGATCCCACGTCCTCCTCTAAGTCGGCCAACTCCAGGTAGAACAAGCGCTGGCACTTGTGCCCGCGGACATAGGGCTCATCGCAATTGTAGCAAAGCTCTTGGTGATGACGTTCAACCATCTCAGTGGGTGACAGTCGACGAAGAGCCGGCAGAGGCAACGATACTACAGGGGCCAGTTGTGGTGCCGGAAGATCCGACACAGCGCCAGGTGTAGTCTGAACGCTCACCGGTTGCCTCGGGGGTGATGAGGGAGCCAATGCCGAGTGTCAGCGCTTGAATGCACGAGCCAAACTCATTGCACACTGCAGATCTCGGGGCTCATGAAGTTAGACGTCGATGCGGATGTGGTCAGGAAGTCCTCCACTGAACAGTTGCACCTGCTGCTGTGGAGTAAGGCGGCCAGCGTGGGCCAAATGTACTTGGAAGTCCTGTAGGTACTCCTCGACGTCGGCACGAAAGGGCAGCCGTGCCAGTTCGGCGAGGTAGTTGGTGAAGAGTGCCAGCCTGAAGCGCTGTTGGCATAGTGTTTTGAATGTTTCCCAACATGGGGCGTCTGTACCACCATTGACGGCGTCGCGTTCCATCATATATTATCATTGCTGGGCGACCCTGATTGAAAGAGCCCAACCACACCTTGTCAGCCTCCTGCATCTGATGCACCTAGAAGAACTGGTCGCAGTGATGCAGCCACCCGAGCAGATCCTCCTTCTCATCATAGACGGAAAAAGAGAGTTTGTGGAAGCGAGGCATCTCGGCACCCTCAGTGGGCACCGCGGCAGCCGATTGGGTGTCGTCCCCTGGGATCGGGGACGGTGACGGGGGAAACTAGATTTGGATGATGGGTACCGGCCCCGTCATGGTGATGGACTGCTGCGTCAGCCTTGTAGAGGAGTGGACGACGATCGACAGATAAGACGACGTCCATAAGGCAGTATGGGCTGTGATGGCGCCGTCGGCCGGTGGCCCTCCCCATCTGATAAGTGGGTGGTGAGGTCTCCCATTAGGCGCTGGAGGCTTTACATGGCGGTGGTAAGGGAGTCCAGAACGGCAGTGGGCACGGTTGTGTTGTTGGGAGCAGCTGCAGCCAGCTATGTTGTGGCAGTGGTGGTGATGGCGTCAGTGGCTGTGGTGGTGGGAACGGCAGCGGAATCAGACCCAGACATGGCTCATACCAGATTGTTGGAGGGCGAGATCCTCCGAAGGTTGTACTCGAAGGAGGTGGAAGGTCGGGGCTTCGGTTCCCAGCGGCGGCGAGGCTGAGGCGCCGGGCAACCTCTGGTGGCGTGCAGCCAAAGGAGAGGGAGAATTTCTCAATCTCTGACTTACTTTATTAATTAACTAGACCTAAACTTTTATAGCCAATTCCTAACAAACCCTGAAACTAATCTAAACAAACCTTGAAACTAATCTAAACAAACTCTGAAACTAATCCAATAATCTAGGAAATGTGCTAATCCTAATAGATCCTATAGTTATGGAGATCTAGTAGCAGCCAACCGGCCGGCCAGCCATGCCCCTGCAATTAGCCGTGCAGCCCACCATAACAGCAAGGGAAAGGTTTTAGTAATCTCAAAACACACACAATGAACCAGATGAGAAAGTTGATCCTAGATATGGAAAAAATAGAGTACTTATTCATTAAAACACAGTTTGGTATAATAAAATAGAAAAAATATGCTACAAGTACAGTGGCCGATGCATGCCAAAGGGGCACCATGAGCTCTCTCTGGAGTAGACCCAGACAGAGGCAGAACATGGTGAACACAAATTGCTCTATATTGTGAGATTATACCTTTTGATTTGCAGGTTTCCTAGGTGTACCCACTAAAACTCAAAGCTTCAGATGAAAGGAACTAAAAAGTGTGAGGGGAATGTCTTCATATCAGGTCATCAGGCCATAGAGATACCACAGTAACAATTTTCTTCTGTACAGAACGATTTGATTGCTTGGGGGGGGGGGGGGGGGGATCCCGGTATCCTTCTCAACACATGTTTAGTTTTTGCTTGTCCATTATTGAGACAAAATAGGCAAACAAAGTTGAGATCAATCTATCCATATCATCACCACACACGTCGTAAAATCCTAGTATTTAATCTACCAAATCTCATATAATATGCAAAGTGTATTTTCATCAGGTGGGCCCTGATCGATACAGAAACATTCAGAATATAGCAAAGGAATGCTAAATGAAAAAAATGAGACACAAATGCAAAGTCTCACAATTATCAAACTCGTCAAAGGCACACAGTTTATCAAAATATTGCAAGCGTTTAAACTAAAACCATATTCAAAGTCAGAGTCATATGCTATATAGCTAGAATTCACAAAAGAGATATTAACAGAAGCTGCTACTTATTTTGCAACAGTTATTTAGATGTATTGTGTGCAAGAGACTTTCAAATGATCCAGTTATTAGATGTAGCATGCAACTCAAATGGAACATATATCAAATGAAATATGCACCACTCCTCTACACGTTGAGCAAAGTGCAAAACCTAAAAATTTGTTCACCTCTTTGACCCATTAGGTATATGGGATATTGGAAGTTTGTCGATATCACTGTGGACTACTTCCATGCTTTCTAAGGTGTCATTGGTCCAGTTCACTGTGACCAGAATGTCAAAAGCCGAAATTTTAATTGGCCCAAATAACTTTAGCCAGTAGTAATCAGAACAAAATCCATTAATGCAGATACATTGAAAAGGGAAAATGATAATGAAAAGGATGTTCAGCAAACATAGAGTAGATTACAACTCTACAAGAGTTGCCCAACAGTCTTGTACCATGCACGAGAGAGAGAGAGAGAGAGAGAGAGAGAGAAAGTAAAATTATGCTTTGTTCATTTATGCACCCTCATTGAGTGTCCATTAAAAGCCAATAGTGTTTCTTTCAAACAATAATATTTTTGGTGCAATATTAATACCAGGCATTTCAATAAGAAAAACCAATATATGCATGTTGATTTATTCCTAAAGGTTCAGAATTTATTGAAAGATCATTTTTAGTTTTGGAACTAAGTGCCAAACCTATAAGGACCTCTCTCCAATTTGATGTAGAGACAAAAAAAAAGTGAAACTTATGAGGTGCTTCCATCATCACATATAAAACACAGTACCATAAGCATATATACTGTTTTCAAGGGAAAAAACTGTAAACATGTACTAAAACTAAATGCTGGGTGAACAATTAGAATTCTGTCAAAGTATTAAGCAACAGCTGGAAATGTAATTATACAGGCAAACAGTTGAGTGACAACTGAAAATGTAATTATAAAAGGAAACCATTGAGAGTACTAAAATTAATGCTAGGGTGTGTGTATATATAAACAAAGAAGCAAGCACTTAAGACCTACCCTGTTAGGTATATCTGTAACAGACAACAGAATCATGTCCTGCATGGTTATAATGTATATTTTTTATTTTTTATAATTGATACTGATTAGCCATAAATCAATTTGATTGTGTTATTCCATTAAGGAAACACTTGGGGATATAATACCCTTTTTAGAATGGTTCACTACTAAAAAAAATAGAAATCCAAAAATAACAAATAATATTGTTAATGGTTCCAATTTGTCCTAAATTTATCAATCTGACTTGAAGCAGTGTGTGTATTGAGATACAATCAATCGAAAAGAATAAAACTGGGTCCAATAAAAACAGGAATGAATCTATTCAAAGAAATTCGAAAGGGATTTTGGACGATGTTGGCTCAGATAATTAATCACATTTCGTTATGACGCAATCAGTTAACAGACGCATTGAGAATTGGTGGCGATGGGCACGATGAGCAGCAGGATGATGGTGCCGACGCAGAGGCACCTGCTGCTCCTGCGCTCATACCCCTTGGCCTTGCCCAGCTCCCTGTTGGTGCCCTGCACGTAGTGGAGGGTGGCCATCGATGTCGTCGAGCTTCACCATGACGACCATGTCGAGGAAGACCTGATGTGGATCGAGGAGACTCAGAGCACAGCGCCCTTGCCGTGCTCAGCGGCGCGCAGCCTCTGAGTAATTTTTTTTTTGGGGGGGGGGGGGGGGGGGGGGGGGGGGGGGGGGGGGGGGGGGGGGGGGGGGGGGGGGGGGGGGGGGGGGGGGGGGGGGGGGGGGGGGGGGGGGGGGGGGGGGGGGGCGGCCGAGGCGGAGGCAGGGGTGGAGCGGCTTGGGCGAATGGCGGGTGCTGGCTATCGAAGTTATTTGATTTTGAAGGGTATAGATGAAAGTTAGCGGAGCTGCAATTTAGCGATCGCGTTGCTCAATGGAGCGAACCGACAGCTGAAATTTTGAGGATGAATTGGATAGGTTATTTTGCAAAGAAACCAAACACCTTTAAAAATTTAGATAGATATAACGACCCGATGGCCTACGCGGAGGCTT